>JAMKCH010029416.1:0-29929 GCA_023653785.1 Ophioderma brevispina
AAATTTGACCGTGAGCGACTGTCGTCGCTTGCGTGGGTTCAAAGGATTAACTTCTTGTAAAAGAAAAAAATGGATTGATCACGTAATCCCTAGCTCTGTAAGTTAGAATCAGTTAGGTCAAAGAGCAGCCCTGTGTAAATGTTAGATATGTGATGTATATCTGTCGTCTGTGCAGAACTTCATCCAGTGACCAACACAAACATGGAAAGAGTTCCATATGTACCCACCTTTTAAATTCTACGGAAACATTTTTTTATGGACACTAACCAAACACCCTAACCCTAGGCCAAAAATATTTTAATTTTAGAAATTGTTAAATGTAGAATTTCAAAGGGGTTGCATATGGGGAACTGCTTGCCCAAAACACAACAACCTCTGAACTTTAAAACTTGGTAGTTTGAGCTGTGATGAATTCTAGTGAGTAGTATAATAGTTTTGTGCCACATATCTGCCTATTATGAAATACAAATGAGCTAATTTGAATATGAACAAAATAGTAAAGCATTTTTGATTGGTTACTCATAATTATAATCATGTCAATGACAATAGGAAATGCAGCTTCTAAAAAAAAACACTCAGTTTATTGTGACCAATTGGGTCATTGTGTGGTATATATACCTGAAGGTATTTACGCAAGACCGTGTACAAGTTTCCACACTGTTCCGGTTTGGAAACTGTTGAGTCGAGTGGTTAATCAGATAAGTAAGTTAAACCAAAGTTTAATCCGGTTTGTTCCCCGCGAACGGGGTGGCCGGATACACCTCACACTCAGCAATTAATGCTGTGCGGGGATAAATCCTCCAGTATAAGTTATCGTTCAATATTCATTTTTTTGAATTCTTGTTTTCTCTCACGCAGGACATTCCCATGGGTGATAGAATGTTGTGATATCCCAGCATTCCATTACTACAAGGCATTGAACTTTGATCAGGGCAGAGGAAGGATATTCCAGGGATATGTGTCAAAAACACCTATCATTACGTACACCAGACCGGGGGTTGTCTGCGGGAGTAATTGTATTTATTACAACTTGCAAAAAACACATGAGAATAAGATTTTCTTTATGGCAGGTGATGTGTGCACGCATACCATTTAGGGTATTTAAAGTATAACACCAAAAAAATGTGTTAAGAGTGTTAATTAGCTTGCATTAAAAAATAATAATTGGCAGAAAATGATTAGGGTGAAATCAAGTTGAAATAAAAACAAATTTAGTTTTTAGCCATCTTCCATGTCAGTATCAGTGTCCTGTCAAATTGACGCATTATACTCTGTTTTAGGGTGTGATTTTGCACGAGATAAAAGATTCCGAGAGTCGGTGTACGGTATACGTAGATGATATACTAATTGAAGCACAATGATCATCATGGAAAGCCCACTTATGTACAGGATGAGTAGTCCTACAGCAAAAGCAGACGAATTAAGTGGATGCTATGTGTTCAGCGTGGCAGTTGGGACTATGTAAACAGATTTGAAACATGCAAATAGGCCAGTCAAAATAACATGAATGGCTGCCTTACCCCAAAACTAATGCCAAAAGAACAATTCAACAGAATTTGTATTGAGAATACCTTGAAAAACAACTATCAAAAATCTACAAAATTCAAAGGAGTGGAACATATATTTTAAGGGGGTCAGGTTTATAAGGGGTCAAAATATGAAAAGTATCAAAACACGTCGAAAAGTATGCCAACGTGTTCGTGACATTTCCAGGTTAAAAAAAAAGGTACAGTTTTTTTGCCCTATCTGAAGGTGTAGTCAATATGTTAAAATAGGTTCAAGGTCAAATGGGTGTAAATTTTAAGAATATATCCGTTTCGTTATAAAAATGGTGTCAATCAAATGGTTCTGTCTAATGGTACAGAACCCGAAAATATACTGGTTTGAACCAATCTAAAATATTTGTTGCATAATTGGAATGCAAATGTGACTGGTGCTTACGGGTCTATGGGAGGTCACTAGTTCATGCTATGTACAATGTCCCCGCTAAAATGGCTCCGTCGTATTGTCGTCCGTCATGTATGTCCGTATGTTGTCCGTCGTATTCCGTGATACAAATGTTAACCCTGGAATTTGGGCATATCTTTTTTTCTGGATGAGCATAGAGTAGCCAAACTTTGGTATATTGTAGGAGGGGAAGGAAATCCCCTACTAACCATTGTAATTAATTCCCCCAGGGTCCCCTCCTGGGTCTGCCGGGGGTTAGGGACAAAGGTCAATTTGAAAAAGGTCAGTATTGCACAGAAAAAATGTCAAAATTTGCCATATTGTGTAAGATTTATAGGAGTTCGTAAGGTACGACTGATGTAACTTGGTGGAAAGAGCAGGTTGATGAGTTCTCGACCTGATTAGATTTGGGATGTTTAAAATATTGCTAATTTAAGGATCTAATTTGCATAATTTATGGACAATTTTCCCGCAAGGTTGTGTACCAGTTTTCGGAGATCTGTAAGGCGTTATAATGAGGTAATTTGGTGGGGAAGGAAGGTTGCTGAGGAGTGTCTTGAACTGATTGAATTTGGGTATTTGGGGGTAAATTAAATATGCAAATGAGGCTAATTAATATGCACAAATCAGGGTAATTGCGATATTTTTGACGTGGTACATTGGGATACTCAAATTTGGGCTGCATGAAAGCCTATCATGGGGCACATCCGTTTTTTGCCAATTTGAAAGATATGTGATTAGGACGGGCTTAGGTATGCAAATGAGCTCATTAAATATGCGTAATTGATTGTATCTCTGAAAACGGTTTTACGTCGGATAGGCAAAATTCCTTACCTACATGAGACTACTTAGGCCATCGGGGAGGGGTGTGGGTTGTTTAGGTATTGGGGGTGTGTGGAGGGGGGGGGTGGGGTGTTTTGTAGTTGCATTTATCGCATTTTAGTGATCGCCACATTGGCGGGTGGGGAATATTTTACGATCGCGTGTAAAATACATGTCGAGCCTTGTTCTGATTAGAAAGTTCAAAACAAAGAATCTATTTCATTTCTTAACTTATAGTGGGACAAATTTAAACAGTTAAACCAGTCAGATCAAATCGGGACCATTCTAGGATTACCCCAGGATGACCTTGAACTGTTATGTGCCTATTGCACCAAAACAAACGGTAGATAGGGCAAAATATACCTTTTTTTTAAAACGTTTGGAGTATACCAATTAAATTGGTACATCCTTTAAATCAATTCCGACAATTCTAATTTTTACCCTGTACAAACGTTGCCAAGTCTCTCTTAAACCAGTCGTTAATTCTTTTTCAACATTTAAAGGTTTGAGGAAGGACATTCTTCAGGAAACATGCAGGGCGAAACGAGTATCCCTTTATGGGACGCCCTCACGGAAAGTGGCGAGTGTGACCCATCCTTGCGAAAGATGTGTGTCTCTTACCAAACCAGAAGAGAATAAGGCCTTAGTGAGGGTGACTCTTTTCGTCTTGCATCGCCAGTTCCATTACATCCACGGGTGAGGCAGCTGGCTACGACTCTCACAGAGCAAGGAGTTGTCAAAAAAGGTAGGCCCAAGTGCTGGCAGTGATGACTTTTGGAATTTTTAAGATGTAGGTATTATAAAAGCTTTCCCCTTGAGCATTGAGAGGCCGGTCTATTTTGTATAATTAAACAATGCCCAGCATCATTGCATTTTTTATGGCATTACTGCTGTCACAAACTGAAACCTTACAAAACACTTTATAAAGAAATCTGATAAAGGTTTTCTTTCGTAAGAGCACACTTGTCATTCTTTTCTCATATATTAAAATATTTCATACAGTAACTAGTTGGATGTGTGACATGGTAAAGGCCACAAGGAGTTGTGACCAATCTTCCTTTTAGCGGGAAATGAGCAGATTTTCGAATTTGTGGTTGATAAAAGAAAGTAGTAGTAGTAGGTATAACAACTCTTATTCAGGGTAACTCAATCCAGTTGTACAAAAAACTGGTCCTCCATGAGACATGATACAGATTTCAAGCCTTATTGACAATGATAGGTATTTACAAAACTATAAACTTACATAAGAGACATTTACCAATTACAATATAAACATACATGAATATTAAAAACAAAGATTTAAAAAAAGCCAATGAAATTGGAATAAGAGGTGAAGGCAAATGATCCAAATTCTGATGTTGGACTTGACACATTAAAGTCATGAAGTCAAATTACTTCGAACATCAGATGAAAGTCTGTTCCACTCGGATGCACCTCTATAATAAAATGTGTCCGCTTGCCTGCATGTTATTCCAAGTGGCAAGGACAAGGGTATACACGATTGACTTCTAGTGCATTTGAATGAATTGAAGTAAAAATAAATTGAGATGAGGGGTAAGATGGAGCAAGATTTTGAAGACAGTTAAAAAAACTATGAAGAAGTTGTTTCTTCAACCTTTCATTTAATGCTTCCCAGCCAAGAGAGTTAATCATAGCGGAAATGGATCTTCTGAGTCCGCAGACAGAAGACACGTGCAAGTTTGTTTTGAAGGAATGGACGGAGTTACCATGGACAGAGATGCAGTTGAAACCAAACAGGACCGCATATCAAAGTGTGGAAAAACAAGAGCATTTGCGAGTAATTTGAAAGTGGCTGAGGAAGATAGTACTTAACTATACGAATTAACACCAATAAGTTTAGAAATAAGAGAAGAAATATAATCAACATGATCGCTCCAAGGTTAAAAATTGGATAAAAAGACCAAGTACTGAATAAGACCCTTTCAATAGTGTCATGGTACCATAAATAAGTGAAATGTTATTCAAAATGATTCAAGCATGATTGGTTCCAAAAAGCATGTACGGAGTTTTCCTAATGTTTAGAGTGAGCTTGTTGAATTCAAACCAATGAGCAATTTTCAACAAACTATCATTCATCTGAACTGTAAGACGATGTTGAGTCTGATGATGTGAAAAGTAAAGTTGTATCATCGGCATACATACACACATTGCCATTAATACATTCAGGAAGAGATTAACATAATATTAAAACCAGTCAAGGGACCTAACTGAACCCTGTGGAAGGCCAATGTTAACAGGCCTAAAATCAGAAAGTGATAGACTTAATATTAACGTTATTCACCACTAAGTATGATTTGAACCATTTAAAGTATCACCAGTGACACCATACCTGCAAAGGGGGGCTTTTTGGAAGAAGAATGTCATAGTGTACGTTCAAAGCTTTTTGAGATCAAAGAAAACAAAGCTCCAGATACTAGCCCTTGGTTTCATATGTATTCAGATGTAATCAGAAACAGCAATAAGAGAAGAAGCGGTAGAGTGATTATGCCTGAAGCCAGACTGACATATTCATAAATATTGTTATAGGTAAGAAAGTTACAGTTGATCAGGGGCAGCACGTCAATAGTTTTAGAAAGAATAGGAAGAACAGGAAATTGGTCTATAATATTTACATACAAACTATCACCAACCTTATGAATAGGAGTTACTTTGGCTGGATTCCAGTCAATTGGAAAAATGATGTATGAAAGGAAAGATTACAAATATAGCAAGGAGATTTACATATCACTGGGAGCAGCCAATTATAAGCATAACATCAAAATTACTCATACTATGGAGTTGTGATTATCCATTTACAAATTTCATCAAAAACAAATTTGTGGAGCTAATTAAAATAGGCGGTCCCCGGGTTTTCGCGATCACCTGGGCTTCGTGATCACTTGGCATGAATGACCCTCAGGTTTGACGGTGCCTTGGACCTTTTATGAACTCTAATGACATTGTGGGGGACATTTAAAATTTCAGCAGCAACAATCAAACCACCTCCAAGTTTCATGTTCCATACACTAAAGTTTACCCACTTGAACTTGATTGACCCTGATGACCTTGTCGGGACCTTCCAAATTTTCGGCATCAACAATCACCCCCACCACCAAGTGTCTCTGGATACACCAAAGTTTACCCCTTTGGACCTCCTTTGACCTTGAATGGACCCCTAATGACTTTTCATGACCTTCACAATTTGACGTCAAAAATCGACCCCACCTCACAAAGTTCCATGTCCATACACCAAAGTTTACCCATTGGACCTCATTTGACCTTCGAAGACCGTGCGACCTTTGATCCACTAACCAATACACCATGTCTTCGTTCGTCAAGGGGCACCCACCCACCAAGTTTCATGAACGTGCGCCCCTCGGTCTACATCAAATAGGAGCGGTCCATTTGACATCCTTGACCTTGAATGACCCCGATGACTTTGATCACTAACCAATACAAACTCGGTCTTAGTTTCGGTCAAGGGGCACCCGCCTACCAAGTTTCAGGACCGTGCGACCATCGTCTCCGAGAAATAGGACACGGTCAGACACAACAGACAGACAAGACAGGGACCACCGGTATTAATTATATAGATAAAGTGCGCAGTGTCACAATTATCAAGAATATTATCATAACCATTATGATTGATGATCAAATTTTCAGCAAAGGGGAAGTTCCCAATAGAAGTAAAGAACTATTGAATTGATTCAGCAGTATCTTTATCATTAACTGTGATACCGTTGTTATTGACGGCATGAAATGAAGATTTACTGTTAGGGATGAACTTTTGAATAGTTGACCACAAACTTTCGAATGCCTACATGTTTTCATTAATGGCATTACTACAGATTTGTTTTTTTCAAGTTTTTTATTTTTTTTACGTTTTTCTTTTTTTATTTATTAATAACTTAGCAGTCTCAATCATCAGGATGTGGGTTTTGTGAGCCTTTTTAAAATAGTAATCTCGATCCTTGGTTAATTGACTGAAGTCCCTGTAATCAATTCAGGGAGTGGTGATACCCTTAAAAAGCTTTTCTTTATATAGGTGCATGTTTATCACATACATTCTTGAACATTTCTTTCCACACACTCAGTGCATCATGACATAATCCTAAGTCAAAGCAATATCCCAATTTTTATTTTAATAGAAGTCAACAAAAGCATTATTATTAAAGTACTCATTTGAAGCCTTACTTAATTGTTTAGATGGTAAATTTAGGTTTTTATTTTTACGTACCAGAGAAATTAAGGAGTGATCACTTATACCAAAACTAGGAACAACCAGGTCAGAAATACGGATTGGATAGATACGAAGCAAGATACACGCTTTGTTTGGTAGTTCAGTAACTCCTGTATAATCATTAATAAAGCTGTTTCATGTTACAATGAGCAGCAAGGGATTATTAATTTAAGTTACATACACTTTTACATAATCTAAATTAAAGATCACAACAATTATAAATTCATCATACATGAAGTGTAGTTTGAAAACCACTGAATCTAAGTCTCAAAGTATGAAGCCTTTGAGTCAGGTGGTCTGTACACTCTACCAAGGAGAAGAGGCTTTGTGTGAGGTAAATTGATTTCAACCCAGAGTGCCTCAACATTATCATCATGAAATCAGATTTTTCTTGTAAATAATACCATCTTTAACATAACATAATATACCACCATGTTCCATTGTTGTTGATACAACTACAAAAATGAAACCCATCAATTTGAATATTACTATTATCATCATCATTGTTTAGGCCAAGTGTCTGTAAGGCAAGATCTCCAATATCATTTTGATCAAGTAAAAACTATAATGGTCAACTTTGTTACGCAAACTTTGTTGTTAAGATGAGCTACTTTTAAAAACTTTAGAAATTTACATTATAAGCAATAAATGGCTCAGATCACATAAGGAAGTTCATTGAGACATGCTCTATAAAAGCAAGAATCCGCACCAGAAGGAGGCACGAATAACAGATCAAAAAGCAAGGACATAACAATCAATATGGAAATTAAGAGAGCATTGAATACAAGATATTTTAGACTGAGGTGAGCCTAACTTGCGATTACAGTGCCACAGCTATACTCCAAAGGAGTACATTAAAAAGGAAGTGAGTATTATTGTAACAACTGAGACAGGGAATTACCTTTTGAGATGAAAGAAATGAATAATGTATTATGAACAGGGAATTGGGTGTGTCACATTGTTAACATTACTACAAGTGAATCAGGATGAATGAATTTTCAGATAAATTTATTTTACAGTCTGACTTGGTACTATAGAAAACCTGTTAGCAAGTTGCTTGATTGCAAAATAAAGTTAGTGCCAATAAGGAGGTACCAACTGTCTGTAGATGAAGGACATCACTTGGAGGTGGGAATGTGAAATGTTATATGTCAATATACGCCCACTTTCCAAGCTTGCACAAGTCATACACTCTTGCTTGTACTCCTATATCCAGGCAGCATGCCCAGAATGAGTCGTTAGAGACGATATCATAACATGGAATGTTGGTTCTAAATCTAGTAGAACAGTTACAAGGGTTGTAGCAAAGTCAAACATTCATCAGTAAGAGTCCATTGATTTTGTTGGTTCAACAAGGTATGTGACTGCAGTAGGCTGTTCTTCCTCAATGAATATTGGTGCAAGTTTATCAAAGGTCTAATTAGAGCCAGGGATGGCACCTGTTTAGTACTTGTAGGCTGGACAGGCGTCTCCCAACAGATGTTTGGGGATAGAGTCTCCTATTATCAGCACAGTGCGTTTCAAAGGGTCATGAGTAGGATTTCAGGCATGCATGTTGTTAATTGTATCGCCTTAACTTTCCTGATTAACTTGCTATGTGTATTAACAGGTAATATTCAATTCATTGAAGGTCAATACTTGTGTTATCACTATCATTTACAAAACTGGACAAGATTTCGGTTAGGCTTCATAAAAAATATCCATCTCACTTAATTAATAAAGAATGATTGACCCCTATACTCGAATATATCTAGAAGTTTGTCGGGGTTTTGGCGGGGATTTCCATAGGAGAGTGGGCGAATTGTGAGTCGTTTTGAAAGTAGACAATAGAAAGCCACTCAAAGAAATTTTAGGGGCATGGGAATTCCAGAGAAAAAAAACATACATATAAGTCATGGACGAAAGTAACGTTCAGGTCTAAAAAAGTGTGCAAGGGGACATATTTGTTCTAGAATGTTTTCAGGCCATCTGGTTGAAAGCAATGGTTACTTACCAAATCAGTCTATGTTACAAAACGGTGGTAATGGTCAATGTGGAATTAATTACGGATTTTTTTAATTAGGGAGGGTGGCACCATGTTTGGGAAACTGAATAGCCAGTGCTATTCTCAGGAAGATACACAATTCTAAACCATTTCCGTCATCAACTAGAATCATTTTAACTTCCATGTTGTCCATTTACTCACCAGAACTATCCACTCCCCACAGCAGCCAGGGATCTGTCGTTCCCTTCCCCGGCATGTGGGCAAAGAGGAGACTCTTCTCGCATCGCCAGTGAAGCCAACGAGCAGTCAGACACCAGAGTCTGGGAGGCCAGTAAACCTAGCGAGAGTTCAGCATCGCTGCATTGAAGGCAGTGGCAGAGAAAATGGTGCCGCCGCCGTCAGTGGCAGCCATAGCAAGGCGCCACAGATAAGGTTGGCAACGGTGTGCCTTCACAAAGAACAAGCATACCGCAGACATTGACCGTTGCTGACAGAGTAAGTTATGTAATTTTTGAAGCATCCTGTAGGTCGTTACTCACATTTCAGTACATTTCAAAAACAAATGGTTACAAAAAACAAATTTGGTAAGAGAGTTTTGTGTTCTTTGAAAAAGTAAGTGCGGACACTGTTCAAAATTTGTTTAAAAATTAAAACATTGTAAAGAAATAAGGGTAATAGTAACCATTTAATTTTCATCCCAGGGGGGTCATGCATGAATACTTTACGACATTTCAGGGTCATTTCTGTAACAAACTAATTTTGCAGCAGTTACTCATCTAAGTTTTTAAAACACAAAATTGTCACCAAAGATTTCAAATGGGATACAGAATGCATTCTTGGTTGTAAGATTTTAATGAAAAGACAATGCACCTGTTTGCGGGTAAGTGTGTAAGGGTGTGGAGGGCCAAACATTGGTATACAATTTGGTAAAATGTTGTCCGTTATCAGTCATGCTTGACGGTTATGTGTGGGAACAAGGAACATACGTGTGTTGCACAGGTTGGAGGGTCCATAGTCATAGGTGTCACTTAGGTTCATATTGTTCTAGTGATGGATGACCACTTTTGGTTTTAAGTGGAGCTTTTAGTGCAGTAACAAATCAGGACTAATAACGAACAATCTCTGTTGGGCAGCGGTCCTATTTGGTCGTCTGCGACGCAAGCAGCACAAAGTTATTTCTTTGGTATTGTATCTGCATGAGTGTTGGTAGTGTGTAACGTGGTGTTGGTGTGGGCGTGTGTGTGTTGTGGTACAAAATGTGGACCCCCATATGTTAACCGCAAACATAATAGCCCACTTTTTCCACACACATGTGCACACATCTTCATGACCACTTGAATACAAGGTCCTTGGGTATGCAGAGGGTGATTGCGTCAATCCCACATTGCATAGTTTTGGAAATTACCTCAATAGGGTCATTGTGATCTCAAAAAATCCTATTCTCACCACATAAAAACCTGACTTTTGCTGCTCATTGTGCTAGCCCCCAAAGCGTTAGTAATTAGGGAATTTTCAGCATGATTGGAGAATGATCCTGTGCTTTAGCTTTTGGAACACTTTGCTGTATCCCTAAGACTGAATTGTGTGTACAGTAGAGTATGGCACATTGCAAGCATATGGGATTGATTGTTAAAGCACCCTGCTGGGTAGTGAACAACATGTTGGTGACCTTTGTCCCCATTAACAAAACTGTATGGCAGGTGACACAGCGTTCAATGCCGCTGGTATCTTTTTTTGTTAGTGTGAAAGACAAGGATGGCAACCGGTTACATTGCGAGCCTGGCAAGAGACCGTCAAGATTGTGGCTACAACGTCCTCTCACCAAACAAATCGTCCGGTTAAAATAAAGATAGGGACGACGCAAGGGTTAACATCTCTACCACAGCACTAGCGGCAATAGTGAAATCGGACAGTGTGCCAGCTCCGAAACCAAAGAAGACAGGATCACTGGGGTTGTTCTTCAGAAAGGTGCGAATTTCATCAAACTTGCCCCTCATAACAAATGTATCAACCTGGGTTCTGGTAGCAATTAGATACAACGTCAAAGAGGACTTTGAACCCGGGCCCTCAAAACCATTCTTTTCAGCAGCTTGGCCATTGGTAATGGTACCCAGGTTAATTAAATGGCAGTGTCCGAACATGACCGATTGGTCTTCTACTATTTTGGGAACCTACAATATCTAATTGTAGGTGAATATCTCAAATTTTGATGCGATCTGGGAAACCCGCCACATGGTGGGAAATTTATATTTGAGTTTTTTATATCCACTGCAAAGTGTGACATATTATTTTCCATAACTGTTTACTCTTTCTTCTTTGATACACATGTCAAAAATTACGCCGTATACAATCGGACAAAAAATAATTTAAATATGCAGATTTTAAGCTATTTTCTTTATTTTTCAAAACTGTCCTGTGAGAATGTGGCGTGTTCCAATCAATCACATTTTGTGTTGTATCCATGCCATGTAGTATTCCAGAGTTAAAATGAAAATATGCACCGACATATACGAGACTGCTGATAGAATTATCCCAGACCTTCTATGCACTTGAAGAACTGTGTAGGACATTTCGCCGATCGATGGCTGCTCATTAAATGACGTGGCGTGACGTCAGAATAGTGAGGGTTTTATTTTAAAGGTTGTTGAATCCTTGGAAATTGTCCTTACATGTGTAGAAGCTGCCATAAATTCGCCCCATGTGCAATCTTAAGAATAGGGTCGCAAATGAAAACATTCTATATTGATGTCTACTTTCGCGTCAAATCCGAATTTTGAGTGAAGTTTCAGAGGATTTACTGAATCGTTCCGTATCCAGTTTTCTCTCTTTGGCCTTGATCGCTACAGTTTGAAAATTAATTTTCGAAATTCTTTCTTCTTAATCATCTTTCAAACAATTTATCATAAGCCGACATTTTATGGCAATCCTGAAGTTTAACCTTAACTCGTACCATATTTGACTTGCATTGGTTTTAATAACCTGTGGCGTTGTCGAATTTTGAGTTACTGCATGCCACCTGGTTGAAGAAGCACGATCGGGAGAGTTACACAAGGACGCAGTAGTGCTCTAAATTATGTTTGGAGCCTGAGTCCCCGGCCCCCATTCATAACTAACAAACATGAGGATACGTCCAGACGTTTAAAGGACTGAAAGATTTAGCGGATCGTGAAGAATATACATAGCTTCACGAGCCGAAGTTCATAGTGCTTGGGGACAAACCAACCTATTGGCCAGTGCGCTACCAAGGACCCAATTCCAGAGATAACTTCAATTTAAACTGTAACCTCTTTCCATTCCAATCACTTATTCCCTATTGCACAAAGTCGGTACCATATAAACCTAGACACAACAATTTTAAACCGTTTCTTCAAATATTGAAACTAGCCCAAGAACATTTTCAGTGTGCCCGGTAACGGACATGACAATTGTTGGGCCGTTGAACCAGTTTCCCCCCCCCCCCCCCCCCCCCCCCCCACCCCCCCGGTTTTATTTTGGGGGGAGGGGGGCAGAGTTTGTTACATTTTAAGGAAAATTACGCATTGCTTACACGCAGCACCAAATTATTTGTTTATGACCATTTGACATAAGATTCTGTTAACCTATGGGATTTTTTTGGAAAAATTAGGGTTTGTTTGGTTGCTCGTATCCACAAATCATTGGGAAATGGTTGTGGTGTGTCAGGATTGTTAGCTAGGTGCTGATCCGGGGCCGCGCGTAACCATGATACGGACGCTCACAGGCTAACATGGCCCGCTATTTGAGGATGGGGCGGATTGAGAACAGTCATGGGTTTTCACCCTAATCTTATCGACACTGACGGCGATTGTAAAGTAAGTGGTGACTCTCTGTAACGGGACCGAATGTTAACTCCTCCTAAGTACGGGATGCTTTCAGATCAATTTGCCCAATCCAAGTGAACCATGGAGGAGAGTGGTTATCTGTCTTTAATCAATAGCACGTATACAGATTAAATCAGACTGACAGTACCCTAATAAACCCAGCCAGCAAGTGGCCCACAACCCCACGGGATTCGAACGGGAATGGAAGTTGATGGTAATTGGCGCCGAGGCAAGCACCCTAACCGATAGGCCACGTCTCCAAAGGGTTACTGGCCAGAGCACGTGCAAAATGATCGTCTTTCACATAGCAAGTATCATTCAAATTTATTTTTTTTCATCACATTAAGCAAGTGAAATACAATAATGGAAATTACAGTAATACGTTAGAGAATTACAATGAAATCAAATCAACAATAGTGCGTTTGCTATGCGCTTGTATGGGAAAAAAAGCATAAGGTAGATGAAGAGGTCACAGCTAATGCAAGTGTGGAAAGTACTATAAATCACCTAAACCATTTAATTTATATAGCTAAATATCACCATTATTAGCTAAAACAAAACAAACAAGTCTTTGCGAATGGGATGAGAAGACAGTTAACAATAGTTGGCCTTCGGAGTCATGTTATTCATTCAAGTAATCAAGCAATAGCGATATGATTGCTTTGAGCAAAACAGTGAAATAAATAGTGCAACCAAAATTACAATTCTTTCAAACGGCCAATTATAAACATTTTTCACAAATAAAATCTGTATCAATAGGTGTACCATTTTCAACGTTTGCGATGTTAGACGGTGTACAAGGTCAACAGAGGAGACCTGAGGCGCACGTTTGGAGGTATGGAGCATCAATCGTCAAACATGTTGAGCTGATGAAAGATCGCCATTCTGACCAGCTTATATGTGAGCAGTCCATGTTAGTATGCAAGGGGGAGTGCGAGTTTAAGCAATTGTAGCTTAAGTTAAAGGGTCATTTTATACGAAAGTGCACCGAGTACCTGGTTCCCATACTGGCTGTCCAACCCTATTGAATATTCCTGCAGGGAATGGATGGTGCTTCCTCAACATAACCAGAAAGAAAATGTTAAAATTGGGACTGTCGTTACGGAACATTGCATGTGTCGCTTATTAGGAAGTGGGTATATACAAGTCGTGAGACAATAACAAAGTTAACTATTGGGACAGTTTGCTGGTCTGTGAGTATAATATTCACGGTGCATTTCCTTTCCGAATCAGAAATTGAGCTTGTAGGGGCTGTTTATAGTTCGGCTAATTTTGTTTACCAATATGTGTACACGTCGACTCATTTCTTCGGTACAGGGCCTTGCCACCAATGGAACATTTAACAAGCATAAAGGTTTACATAATTGTCCTGCCGCGCCGCTCAGTGGCAAAACCGCTTGGTGTACGCGCTTGCAGGATTTGAGCTATTAGAGTCAAGCGGCGCTACGCTTGGAATATGTCATGATGGACACGCCTCCACAGTTGAATTCAAGCAACTTCAATGTGATTGCCGTAAATGGGCAAAGCGGCAGCCAGAGCGGTGGGGGAGAGAGATCGTTTATTGGCTCGGCGCTTTTGTTGCTTGGGTCACGGCTAGCGATTCAAACATCATGCGTAGGACGTAAATTTTATCATAAGAGCGGTACGCGGAATGACACTAGCAACGACCTGAGGGCACTGGACAGATTATTTGCTTAAGTACATCATTCCACAGTCTTGTTAAGCTTACACGGACATATGGGATGGTGTTACTATGAATAAATGATTACTTACCAAAATGACAAATCCATTACACTGAAAATCGGAATGAAGTAGAGGTGTAGCAAAAAAATAAACCAGTCTCATGATGGCTACTTTCCGCGTCAAAACGGAATTAGAGTGAGTTTGAGGATTACGGGATCGTTCCGATATCCAGTTTTTCTCTTCTTTGGCCTTTGATCGCTAAAGTTTGACAAGTAATATTCGAACTTATTCCTTAATCATCTTTCAAACATTTTTATCATAAGCGAACATTTTTTATTGGCAAATCCTGAAGGTTTAACCTTTATACTCGTACCATATTTGACTTGCAGTGTTGTGTAAATAAACCTGTGGCGTTTCGAAATTTTGGAATGTTAATGCATGCATGCATGCCACCCCGGTTGAAGAAGCCCGATCGGGAGATGTCTTACACACGGCACGCTATAGTGCTCATTAATTAGGTGGAGCTGAGTCCTCCGGCCCTCCTCATTCATAACTACCACATTGCGGATAAGGCCCTACGTTTCAAGGACTGAAAGATTTACGGATCAGTGAACGAAATATCCATAGCTTCAACGGCGAAGTTTTATAGGCTATGGGTAGTCAAAAACCTATGCCAGGAGCTACCAAGACCAACTCCAGAGATCAACCTTCACAACCTTAACTGTAAACTTCTTTCACATCAATAACTATGCCCTATTGCACAAATGGTACCATATAAAATATGATACACTGAACAATTTTTAAACCAGTTTCTACAAAATATTGAACTAGCCCAAGGACATTTTTCAGTTTTGCCCCAGGTATCGGACATGCAATTTGTTGAGGCCGTTTGAACCAGTTTTATTTTTGGGGGGAGGGGGCGGAGAGGATGTTTGTTACATTTTTAAAGAAAAATTACTGGCCATTGCTTTACAAGCAGCACCATCTATTTTGTGTTATGACCATTTTGATCCTAAGATTCCTGTTAAACTATGATTGATTAGGGTTGTTTGTTTGTCTCGTATCCACAAATCTTGGTAATGGCTCTTGTGGTGGGTTGTTCAGGATTTGTTTAGCTAGGTGTGATCCGGCGGCCGTGTATCCATGATAGGAGCTCCTAACATGGCCCGATATGTGAGGCTGGGGCGATTGGGAACAGGGGGGTTCAGGGGTTTACACCCTACTCTTATTCCGACACTGACTGGCGGATGTACATGTAAGTTGTGACTCTCTGTACACGGGATGCCGACCTGGCTTAACGTCCCTCCTAAGGACGGGATGCTTTCATGAGCCATTTGCCCATTCAAGTGAACCATGGGAGAGTGGTATCTGTATTTAATCAATAGACTGGTATACAGATCAAATCCACTGAATTGAGTACACGAATAAAACCCAGCAAGTGCCACAACCCCACCGGGCTTCGAACCGGGAATTTTGATGGTATAATTTGCGCCAGAGGCCAAGCACCCTAACCGCTAGCCACGCTCTCACACACCAAGGTGTTACTGGCCAGAAAAGGGGGGCCACTGTGCAAAATGATCTGTCTTTTCACAGAGCCAAGTAATTTCATTTCAAATTATTTTGTTCATCACAAACACAAGCAGTTGAAATACAATAATGGAAAAATTACAGTAATAAGTATTAGATGGAATTTACAATTGAAATCAAATTCATAAATACGTGCGTTTGCTATGCGCTTGTATGGGGAAAAAAGCATAATGTCGATGAAGAGGTCACAGCTAAATGCAAAGTGTGAAAGTACTATAAATTTACCTAAACATTAATAGATAGATAAATCACATTTAGCTAAAAACAAAAAAAACACGTCTTGCAGACTGGGATGAGACAGACCGCAGTACAATTAAGTTGGCTCCGGAGTCATGTTATTACATTCAATGTAATCATGAAATGCCTTATGATGTCTTTGAGCAATACATTTGAAAATAAATAGCTGAAACCAAAATATACTACAATTCTTTCAACCGGCCAATATTAATAACATTTTTTCACAACTCTAAAAAAACTCTGTATTCAATAGGTGGTACCATTTGATCAACGTCGTGCGGACTGTTAGACTGTGTACAAGGCTCAACATAGAGAGGACCTGAGGCGCAAGATTTGGACGTGTATGGAGCATTCCATCGTCAAACATGTTGAGCTGGAAAGATCGCCAGCTTGACCAGTTATCATGTGCGCGTTAAGTAGTATGCAAGGTGAGTCGCAGAAGTTTAAACAAGGTGCTTACGTTACATGGGTAATTTATACGAAAGTGAACCGAAGTACCTGGGTTCCCCTACTGGGATGTCCAACCCTATCTGACTTCCTGCAGGGATGGTGCTTTTCACATAAACAAAAATGTTATAAAAATTGCGACTGTCGTCTATAGGGAGGGAAAATTGCATGTTAGCTTATTAGGAAGTTGGGTATTATCAAGCCCGTTGAGAACAATAAAACAATTGACATATTGGGACAGCAAAAAACGTAGTGTGAGTCTAACTTATTTCACGGTGCATCCTTTCCCAAAAGAATCAGAAATTGAAGCTTGTAGTGGCGGTCTTAATTATTTCAGATAATTCTGGTAACCAAATTGTGTACACGTCGACCTCATTTTCTTTCGTTACCACGGGCCTTGCCACCATGTAACATTTACAAGCCTAAAGGTGATTACATATTGTCATGCCGCTTGCCGCTCAGTGGCAAATCCGCTGGTGTAGCCGCTTGCAGGATTGAGCTATTATAGTCAAGCGGCGCTATCGCTGGAATATGTCATGATTGGCACCGCTCCAAAGTTGAATTCCAAGCAACTCAAGGTGATTGTGCCGTAATGGGCAAAACGGCAAGCCCGAGCGGTGTGTGGGGGAGATGATTTATTGCTCGGCGCTTTGTTGCCTTGGGTCACGGCTAGCGATTCAAACATCATTGCGTGTGCCGTAAAATGTTCATAATCCGAGCGGAAGCGGCCCATGACACTATGCAACGACCTTTATGGGCAATGGAAAGATTATTTGCTTAAGTACATCATTCCACAGTCTTGTTAAGCTTACACAGTTACATATGGGACTGGTGTACTATGCATAAATGATTACTTTACCAAAATGACAAATCCATTTCAACTGAAACTTCGGAATGAAGTATTTTGCTGAAATGATTGGGACATTAATTAACACCAAATTATTTACACATAAAATGAGTTGTGTTCAGTTTGAGAGAAATAAAATAAGGGAAACATCCACACTTTTTATCAAAATTAATCCAAAGGAAGAGTCTATTTGCTTTTCCATTTTAAAAAAAATATATTTTGTGATGGTCATTTCAAAATCCATTGCTGGATTTCCAAACAAAGAATTCAAAATAATTCCTTTAATGTCCTATTTCTATTAGGTCACCAAGAAGGACCAGCAGTTCCAAGAGATCATGAAGTGTTACCGACGACAACCTCAGGCAGCGAGTCATGTCTATCGCAGCGTATTGCTGAGAAGTCGGAAGCGACATAGTTCAGATCATAGCTCGGATAGTTCGCAGAATGGCAGCAGTCAGGATGGATCTCCCGATGCTGAGAAAAAAGGTAAGAAAATGTACTACTTAAACTGAAATTTCCAGTAATTATCTATACTTACTAAAAATGAGATCGATCTGTCTGTCCAGCTATGCGTTTCGTTATGCTTTGATCTTTGGGGCTGATATTTGGCATGAAGGTAGGGGAGGGCAGTATGACATTTGTTTGCAGGCTCTCAAAGTCACCCAAAAGGTCATAGGTCAATTTGAGTAGAAATTACCTATGACCACCAAATTTGGTCAAAAGGACCACTGACTGGAGCAAAGAACAAATCTGGGGTCAAAGGTCACACATGTAGGTCAAAGGTCACATGTAGGTCAAAGGTCACATGTAGGTCAAAAGTTACACAGGGGGATGCACTAGTATTGAACAAAAGTACAAGAAATAGTGTCGGATCACAATGATTTTCGTCACGATACACATTATAGAAAGGGTCTCTGTGAATATACCTATAGTGTTCATGTTGTGTGGGCCTGTAAATATCCTGGATGCTGGTAGGTCACACCCATGGCTACTGAGCATATAACAATACAGGCACAGTAAGTGATAGCGATACCGCTTGTTTGACTGTTGATTCTATGCAGTACAACCTCATTGCTAACATACAGTCAAACTATAATAAAGCATTGCATGCTTTGCAACACAAGTTTGTATATCCTTTAAATATTCAACCAGTCCATTTAGCTATTGATGAGAGGATGAATTCATGCTATACTTGAATTAAGAATCTCCTGAACCTACACCTGGTACAAAAAGTATCTCGGCATGTTTTTTGATCAGTACTGTGCCAAAGTCACACCATTTTGAAAGTTTTCGAAATATACATTTTGTTGCCTAGGTCTTGCTCTTTCATTTAACACCTCGCTTGTAAAAAAGCGTGCATAAATGGCTGAGATAGTGCCGGAAAGACGCAACCCCCCAAACCAAAAGTTGCAGTTTTTGGATTTTTCATTGGTCACTGTGTGGTACAACGCAATAATATGTGTGTATGATTTTACACAGAGGTTTTCCGAATGAATGAGCGAGAAAGCCTACTTGCATTGGTCCGCGTGTTCGTGTCCCATTACACTGCAATGCCCATTGAAAAATCCCAAAACTGCAACTTTTGGTTTTGGGGGTTTGCGTCTTTCGGGCGTTCTATGTCGGCCATTTCTGCACGCCTTTTTACAAGCCAGGTATTAAATGAAAGAGCAAGACATAGGCAACAAAATGTATATTTCGAAAACTTTCAAAATGGTCTGACTTTGGCACAGTACTGATCGAAAAACATGCTGAGATGCTTTTTGTGCCAGGTGTATATGGTTTCAATCCATTGTTTGGTGCCATAGACTTGCACAGCCGACACTATGTATACTTAACCATATATTTGTGACTTTTGCCAATCAATGTATAACCAGTGAATTTGACCAGTGTTTCATAACCACCGCCACCATGTGAAGCATATATATTCAATTTATGCATCCTCTATTGTTAACTTAAAGGCACTATCGATGATTAGCTAAATCAGAAATTTAAAAAAAAATCATCAAAAATCAGATTTTTGCATGTTGATGTTTGTAACAAGTATAGGGATCTTAACATACCCTACAAGTGCTACGACTGAAAGCAACCTAGTAAGGACAGAATCAGATATTTTGAAACACATATTTGATTGAAATTAATATCTTTGAGCACTACTGTTTTCTAAGTTTGCTGTCATTTTTCAGTTGCAAAAAATAACATAAGAATTCTAACTTTTACAACATTCAAGCAAATTACAAATATTTGGACTTGTTTCATTGAATCACTGATAGTGCCTTTAATTCATATGAACACAGTGGAACTGCATTTAGCAACTTCTTCACCATGGTACTACACACAAACACAGTCCAAACAATACACATGATGAGCTGCAGTTCTAGAAGTTGCTGTTTGAAAGCCGAGTCTAACAGGGTTCATACGTGTTTCTATATATAATTTTAATTATCCCTCTCAAGCAGGTGACAATTATGTGGACACCTGCCCTCGGGTAGAACTGCACGACTTCAACTTTTTCGGTAGTCGAATAGTTGCCACTAAATAGTCGCAACTTTGACTAAGGAAAAAAATTGAAGCTATAGAGATTCCTTATTACCATGACATGGAAAAATAAAAATTGGTGACTCGTTTTGGCATTGCGGGTCACAGAGTAAAGACCTACAATTTTAACAATGATGCTGATACATTATTAAACTAGAGCACAACATGTAGTTAAATTTACTCAGGAGTCCTATATAAGGTAATGCTAATAACCAGCTTGAATAATATAATTGCTGTTGTAGAACATTTCTTAAATTATTTTTAATGCTTTCTGAAGTCTCATTAAAATAATCGCCAAGTAGCAAAAATAGTCGTAGTCGCGACTACAACTATTGGCAACTTAGTTGTGCAGCCATACCTTCGGACCTAGTCAAACATAAAACAATGCACAAATCCAAAATACAAAAAAGAATTTGACCATAGCTAGTACACACCTACTAGTATGTATATTTACTAATTTACCATTGTCTTTCACAGAGAGGACTAATCGTAATCCTCACCTGATCCGTTCAGCCAGTACATTGCCAGGTAACCTTTCAAACAGTTGCCCTCCGACCCCTACCAAGATGGCAGGGACCAGCTCATCATTTGAGGATGAAGATAGGGGTGACCTCATCATGTTCTACAACTCTGTAAGTTAGGACAAAGTTCTTCTATTATTTCGGTATGAATATTAACCCCCCCCCCCCACCTTGCACAAGTGATGTTAAACCAGTTTTTATGGCAGAGTTGTTGTGATCCCTGACAATTTTAATTAACACTTTGGGATTTTTAGTTTTAGTGAAAGAGAGACAATGTAGTTATTTTTTAACAATTTTTGAAATTCTGGATCACTTCAAAATTTTAAGGATGACACCCCCCCAAAAAATGCAACCAGTAACCATCTTAAAGATAAGATATTAAAATGACAGAAATTTTCAAAACTGAATATAATTTCTGAGCCTTCGCTCAGATTTGCTTTTTTAATTCTCAGAAATAATTTCTATGACCTGCTGAAACTTATTCTTATTTTGTGTCATTTCTTTCTTACAAATTGAAGCTTCCTTTCCAAATTTAGTATTTTAATGTTTCCCATCAAGGATACTTTATTTAGCCCCTAAAGGATAATTACTGTTATTTATATTATTTTTATTCTATTTCCTCAAAATAACAAGATTTAATACAAAAATACATCATTTTGGCTAAATGATTAGAAATTATTTTGATCCATGGCTTAAAGGACCATGTTTTGCTAAAAATGTGTAGTGCTCAAAATGTATTAGATCACCTGTTAATCCTACAAATATTTCTATTGCGTGAACAGGTATACGTAAAGAAAATGCAAGACTTTGCCTTGCGCTTCTCCCCACCAAGTGAGGGTAGTTTAGACCTTCAGCGCCCCACTCTTTCCCCCCCCCCCAATGCCATCGTCAGAACGCATCAGACGTCGCCGAGAAAGGTGTCAAGTCGCCATCAGGTGTACATATCCACACACCACGAAGTACGCTGCATAGCCCACCAAGGGGCAACATGATGTATTACATACAGAAAGAGCCCTGCTAAGGTAGGTTGTAAAAAAGCCTCATCAATCAATCAGAAGGTAATTTGAATTGTTACCGTATTACAAAAACCACTTGGGGGAGGTAATTTTTTGTCACAAAATAGTTTGTTTAAATCTAAAGCAATACAGAACAAAGTTGAAAATATTAAAAAAATTGATCTGGAATAAAATTGGATTAAGGTGATTCGAAACATTATTAATCAGGTGTCTTTGTTTTGGTTTGTAGAAAACCATAGGTTTGAGGCCTTAACTGGCCTTTTGAATCATCTCCTCAATATAATTGTCAATTTGTGTTTTGTAAGATTTATTGATGATATTGAAATAAAGTTGATTGAAAGCCAGAAGTAAGTTGTTTGTGAATACAGGCCTTAGGACAGGGGGTTCCCAATTATATTAGCTGAAGGGCCAGAGAATGCGGACCACGTTTGAAAGTCCCCTCTTATGGCCAAAATCACCTGAAATTCTTATGCTCCCCTTTATATTTTAGAGCAAGTCGAGGGCCAAAAAATCAAGGGTTGGCGGGCCGATTTGGCCCGCGGGACGCCTATTGAAAACCCCTGACCGTAGGAAACTACATATTAGTCTATCGTTCTGCTATTCAATCAGCCTCCGTGGTCTAGTAGCAAGAACGTTTGTCTAGTATGCAAAGGTTGCCGGTTCAAATCAGGTTGGAACAAATCCAAACATTTTTAAACATAAGGCAAACTTTTTAACCCAAGTAACAAACACGGACAATTTATCAAGCAATGTTTAATGTCCGATTGTTCAGAACAAGACTATTAAAAATGAGCAGGGTCGTCCGTCAGTCTGTGGTAAAAATGTTAAGAAAATTTGGCCTTATCTCTTTTTTCTAGGTGAGCTAGATAATCAAGCTTGGGTATATTGTTGGAGGATGAAGCCCTACTAACAATGTATTAATCCCGTGGTCCTCCCCGGGTCTGTCAGGGGTGTAGGGAAATATTGAAGTCAATATTGCACAAAAAAAAAGTCAACATTTTTTCAATCTCTTTGCAGTCACTCAAGGCATATTCAACAACTGTCAGGTATGGTGAGAGAACAAGCGCGCCATGGTGAAGACGATGGATTGAGACAAGGGAGAGCCCCAGCAAGAGAGTACGACTAGGAGAGACGGGCGCCACCAGCATGCTGCGGCGTCTGCAAGACATCAACACAGAACGCAAGGTTGCCAACGGAGATGTTTAGAAATAGTTGTGAGGGAGAGGAATTTCAGAAGGGGAGGGGTTCAAAATCTGCCGTTATGAGCGGCAAGAACACACAGTATTAACTATGGGTTAACAGAATGTAACTGGAATAAATCGGTGTAGTACAGCGTAGGTTTCTATTGATTAGACAATGGTGCTAAACTTTTTTGTGATTATTTATTGAGATATGCAAATGTTTTATGCCGATTTTAATCATACCAATTTCTTTTAACCAAGTATTTTGTTGGTTACCTCGCTTTTTAAAAGTGTCCGTAGTTTAGGTTTGGCTGTGCATGTTATTTCAGTGGTGTCAACTACACTGGACAATTTTAATCAATGCTTTCGATTTTTTATCTTGTCAACAAATTTTAAATTATTCAAAATCCATGCAATATTTTGCATAATTTTGTTTTCTTGATAAAACTGTATTTATACACTTCCGGTTAGTGTCTCTTGCACAGATTTTAAATACCTCAGAGTTTAAAATGCCCCGAAATATTTTTGCTGCCTTGGTAGCATAATCATTGAAATAAAATTCTTGCCAATAATGCTTTTTAAGTTCAGTATAAGATGAAATATATAGCGGGACATTTTCCTGACACACTAAGGCCTGAAATATATATTTGACTCGTGGGGTTTTCATGTGTAGTGGTTATAAACCGCTACTTAAATGCAAAATTGTTAAAACTAAACAAAAATTACTGCTGACATAAAATTTCTTAGAATTAGCGTGAAAGAAGTGAAAATTTACCATAAAACACTTAATTGGTGCACAATAACACTTCAAAAAGCAATGAATTTGCCCTTCTATTGACAGTTGAGGATTTCTCACTACTACGCTGTCGTCATTCCTTTTCTATGCCAACATTCCTGCTTGACGGATGCAAACAACGCGCAATTGAAATGCATAGATGCGAATAACATGCAGAAACTCTCGCGCACATATGCAGATGCCTATTTCAGAAAAGGAATTGTGACGGTGACTGTAAATGAATAGACCTTTTTAAAACAAAGTTTACCAAAGATCATGATCCAGATAAGCGTCCTAACGGGCCATCACATTTAACGCTTGGGTGCTGCACTTACACGTATTTCGCCTTTGCATAATGCTCATCACTCTCAAGCGACTGTGAATATATGAGAGCGTAAAAGGATGCTTTGTGTGCACTGTATTTTGTTCCAAACATTTCTGACGTTCATTTGAAAAGCTCTATTTGCCATTCGTTTCTGCTAAAAATGTCGAACAAAGAGACTTGGTTCTGGCAAATAACACATTGAAAAGTATGATCATGTAAACTCTGATTCATCTGGGTTGGTAAAGTTAGAAATAGTAATTTAAATCAAACAACCAGAGAAAATAAACTTACTCGAAGCAACCGACGTTGCAGGTGATACCATCGCCATTTAGCTGGGTTGTGATGTTGCGACACCGAAATAAACACTTCTTTAAAGTCCTAAATCATGTTGATGTAGAAATGTTATTTGATACCAAAGTACTATCATGCCGGCTTATTGCCTATGATGTAGAAAAATTGTGTGATTAAAAAAAAAGTTCCAAATAATTGAAAATAGAAACAACAGCTCAGTTGTAGCAAATATGGTGAAAATGCAATGGTGTGAACTTAATGGTATACTTTATAATTGTGAAACATTGTGATATAGGTAACAATTACTGCAATTAGGCACTGAAAAATTATAGAACGAAAAGGAAAATAATGCAAAACCATTTTTAGGACTATTTTTCTACACCAACGTGTTAGGGATCTATTTTCTATATCCAAAGCTTTGCATTGCAAGAAATAATGTTTCTAGTCAAATTGATTGTGTATATATGGATATTCATCATGGGTGTGATATTATGAATATTCATAAGTGAATTTTTGATAATGCATTGTGGGTAAATTTCAGCAATATACATCATGGGTTATTTTTGAGGGTTTACAAATTACTGCAAGAAGGCCCCATCTGCAATAGCTGCCATTTGTCAATTGTGTTCCTACTTAGTGTTAAACCTATACTCAGGCTCATAATTTCATGGACAGTTTAGAACGTACACCCGCTTACCCGCCAAAATTGTCCACCATCGTGTTGCACATAGGCGCGGTAAGCGCAACAAGCAATGCGGGCGTTTATGTCCAGGAAATTATGGCCCAGAGTAGTGTCAAATCCAACACCTGGCAGCTATTGCAGATGGGGCCTTTTTGCCCTAAATCCTTAATTTCATAAGTAATAAACATTGTGGATAAATGTTGTACATGTCTATCATGAGTCAAATTTTATGCTTGTCCTTCAGAAAAATGTTATGAATTTTCAAAGGGTGAATATGAATAATATTGTGGGTTGAATTTGATGAAATACATTATTCAGGAAATTTCATCAAATTATGGGTGAACAAATCCAGTATTCTGTGATAAAATCACTGTTTTGTATTGTAGAGAATAGTATGGCTAGTATCATGGAAAACATTTGAGCAGAATTAAGTAAATTGTCATAGCGAAAAATGCAGCTGAAATAAAATGTTGGAAGTGCGAGAGGTGTGTAGTGTAGATGGTTACGGAAGCTTGTAGGATATTGGCATGTTTACCAAATTTTTTGTGGAATCTCTTGTGGCTGTAAGACATGTTGAGTAAAGTTATGTATTCTGAATGGGATATAAGAAAATCTGCAGGGGGGGCGGCCAAGATAGTGTCGTTTTTGCCGTTCACATAGGTTTAGCACGTAATCACGAAAACTTGACAAATATTCTAAAGTCGAATATGTTTAATTTATCAAATATTTCACTCAAAATCCGTTGGAGTTGAAGGATCAACTCCAGTGTAAGTATTTTTTTTTGTATGAATAACGGTACAAACGGGATCCATTTTGAACGAGGTGGTTTGACCTCATGTTCAATCGCAGGGTCACCGCTATTTCTAGTCGGACCAGTACCAGGGCCGGTACCAGTTTAGCCTATGCACCACGTGGGAATGATTCGTTGACCTCATGTAGCAATCCTCTTCATGTCCGGTCTCTTTAAAAAAAGATTTGATGATAGTTTTGCAGCACAAATTATGCACCACCGACTAAAGCAAGGCAGTTTAGATCGGCCGCGGCTCTGTATGGGAATTCCCACTCGCCACTCACTGATCTATTTATAAACGCGCACAGTGACTTCACTGTTCAGGCTCGTCCAATAACTCGTTCGGCAGTTTTGCGCTATGAATGAAGCTTGCCGCCACGCCTGAAAATCTGTTGGAAATTATATTTCATTGAAGAGATTAGAGATACATTGTCAATAGGATCACAGAAAAATACTTGATCTTATGAATAGGCCTATGTTGTATCTGATGTAGAAGGTAACATGACAAGAATGGGCATTGACGAGAGACCAGAACTTCTGTCCTCATTCCGTTATCATGAGTACCGCATGGGGGGGGGGGGTCAAGATAGTGGTCGTTTTTTTTGCCGTCCCATAGTTTAGCATGTAATCACGAAACTTGACAAAACATTCAGAAAGTCAACAATGTTAAATATCAATATTTTCACTCAAATCCGTTGGAGTTGAAGAATCAAACTCCAATGTCTTTTTTTGTATGAATAACGTTACAACGGGATCCATTTTGAAAGAGGCTTGCTTGACCTCATGTTCATAGTCGCAGGGTCAATCGCTATTTTAGCTGCTGACGGGCTTCGGACATGTACCCGAGTAGCCGATGCAACGTGCCTATGCACCACCGTGGAATGATTCGCTGACTTGCATATGTGGCAATCTGCTCATGTTGTGTCTTTAAAAAAAAAAGATTTGAATGAACAGTTTTTGCAGCACATTTAGCTAATTTCAACCGCCGCTAAAGCAGGCAGTTTAGATCGGCCGCGGCTCTGTATGGGAATTCCCACTCTCCACTCACTAATCTATTTATAAACGCGCATAGTGACTTCAACTTTCGGTCACGTCAGGCTCATCATAACTCGTCGGCCAGTTTTGCTCTATGAATAATCTTGGCCCGCCACCGCCCTGGAGTACAGTAGATGCATAGGTTTTACCCTATATGGGCACAAAGTATCTCGGCATGTTTTTGATCAGTATTGTTGCAAAGTCCTATAATTTTGAAAGTATTCACAACATTTTCTTTCTCTGTCTCTTTCATTTACCCCCATCACTTGCAAGAAGGCGTGCAAAAATCACTAGATAGAACACCCTGATCAGATGCAAAACCCCTGACGCAAAGTTGTAATTTTACGGAGTTTCCATGGGTGCTGTGTGGTACAATTGCAAGCAATTGTGTATTGATTTTACACAGAGGTTTTCTGACTGAGTGAGCCAGTAAACTTAATTGCAATATTATTATGGTCCGGGTGTTAGTGTTGCAGTACACGGCAAATTAAGACATTGGCACAATATCGAAAAACATGCCAAGAATACACGTGGGTAGACCGTTTCATAGGAAGATTCCTTGATGCAAAGGTATTACAATTGATTCGTCATGCGCTGTCTGACGTTGGGCAGGAGCACTTGAAGGAATGAATGGCAATACTCAGTGCATCAATGGGACTTCTATATGAAACGACTCCTTTTGTGCCAACTGTAGTCTGTGGTTCTGGATACGTCTAACCATCAATTAAATTAAGAGACATGAGGACAAAAGCCTCATTCAATATCGCAACTCATCCACAATTATCAATAGAAATTACAGCAATACGGAGTGCAAAACCAAAATATTGGGTGCTTTGATGTAGGCGGTCATGGGTGTTACCCTGACCCACATACGATCTTATCCGTATTCATATAAAAAAATAAGAAATTGCCTTTCCAGTGGATTGTTCTTAGCTCAAACGTTGGGAATAAGGAATATTCCTTGACAACGTTTAAAAATTAAGAATTGTTTGTCAAGATTTTGCTTTTGTACGTATTAGACCAATTAGGAATTCTAATTCTAGGGATTTCTTGGCCCACAAAAGTTATCTTTAGTCTGACTGCCATAGACCTATCATTTGAGATCAATCTTCAGAATTTCCTCTTTCTGATGGTGTGACGGGGGGGGGGGGGAGGGGGTAGGCCCCCTTGAGGACCACTCTAAGTGGTGCATCTTTTGGAGCTACCATTGTAACATTTTTGCATTTCACAATTATTTTAAAATCCAATTTCTCCAGTTCAAATGGCATTACTTTGTCAAATTTCATGTTTAAACATTATTTTAAGAGTTTTGTTTTTAAGACAAATTAGTGATATTTCACTATGTACATTTCTTGAATTATTGAACCAAAGGAATTTGTTTCATTGTAAATTGTAAGTAAGGTATTGTTTAGTAAAATGGCCTATTTTATCAGGAATAAATCTTGAATTAAGAAATTTTAAAAAACCTTGGATTTTGTTTTTTAAGTGTTTTTTTTTTTTTTTTTTTTTTTTAATTTTTTATATTTTTTTTCAAGAATGTGTTTGATCCTGCACTGTAATGCTATAGGTCTTTTCAAAGTTCCAATTTCTTCTTCTAAATAAAGAGTATTAAAACCTTCTGCAACTGTCCTTTTCTGAGTTGAAATGCATCCACGTGAGGGAGAAAACTCCATGAACAATTTGACCACCTTTAACAGTTGCTGAAGATTTTTGCAACATCCTAGTGAAGAGAATTAATACACAAATTTTGGGTTTCCTACCGGAAATCAATAGTTAATAAAATTTCCTGTCCCACAATGCACCAACGATGTACGAGTAGATATGCATCACTCCATGCACGCTTGCAGTTTAGTGCGCCTCCTTTAAACCACGCGCAGATTTTGTGGCACAAAAAGGCAATCAAAGAGCATGTGTTACTGGTAAAATTTAGGTACAAACGGTTTTCGCACAGGAAAAAATACCGTTTGACACAAAACACCATAGAAGGTATATGCACTATTTATTTTAAATAGAGTACACATTGCTGGTATAATTTAGGTAAAGATTGACATCCGGCCAGGAAAACCCAAAATCCACGTATTGAAGTCGCACCTGCCCACATTACATTTTGAATCACTGTTTTGAAATGGTTAGGTAGCATGGTAATTTAAAGGTGTACATTGAAGGTCTCAATTTTACATGTGGAATTTTATTTTCAGTTTAATGTGTGTTGCATTGGGGACCCTAGTATGAACATAGAGATGGGTAAATAAAAGGCTAGAGGTCGGACGGCCATCTTGATTCAACAAGCTCACTGGCGGATGCTTAAATGTTACCGCCCAAAGTCCCTTTTTATATTTAAACCTCACAGCATGGAGAAATGCACTTGTTGATTTTGACATCCAAGAACATCAGGCATGTGGTCTGTTCAGAAAGTTAACATCGCAAAGATCAGCTACGATGTTTTTGCAGATTTTCAATGTGGCTTCAAAAATAGCGTAGGCTATAGTATGTTTGTAGTTGCTATGACAAGTGACATTTTTAACACAGTAGTAATGCAGGTATATTTTTATTAATATGTATTTTGACCTCGTGCGAAACAGCGTCCGCCAACTCGCTTGTTTTTATTATAGGCTCACCTCTTTAAAATGTATAATTACGGCTGCTTGAAACTCAAATAAAGACAGCTCATTTCTCCGGTATCCACATAAACACAGTCCTCTGTGGTCCATTGGTTAATCTCAAGCCTAGTAAGCGAGAGGACTGGGTTCGAGAAAGTCTTTATTTCTATATTTGTTTTTATTATTGGTAATCGGCCAAAACTGTTATTTGTGCCCATTCTAAAGGAACCATGAACAGTTCAGAGGCCTTGAGTGTGAGTGGCTGAATGTGTGTGTGGTTTACTGAACATGCTGAATAGCATTTTGGGTACAGCTGTTTGACCCCATATAAATTTTATTTTTTAGAACCAATTTTTAAGTAGTGGTGACAGAATTTTTACAACTGATATATATTTAGGGACATACAAGATCAATTATTCCTGTGAAAATTGGTAAGTAAAATCAATTGTGTGAATCTTGCCATATAGACCGTATTCAATATGACGTCAGCCACCAGACATGTTGGTGGACAAGATGCATACATTCCAGGACTACAATACATTACG
>JAMKCH010029417.1:0-63503 GCA_023653785.1 Ophioderma brevispina
CCTGAAAGCATCCTGTCCTTTTGAGGGGACGTTAAGCCGCGGTCCCGTGTACAGATAGCCACAACTGTACATGCACATCGCAGTCAGTATCGAATAAGATAAGGTGGTAAACCCTGACTATCTATTCGCCCCACAATCATCCGAAAAAACATATTTGGAACATCTTGACTGCAATATATTGGAATCCATTGCCTGTTTCACAAATGAGACGAATTTGGTTTAAGTCATTTTCTTTAGAAAGCAGAGGTCTTCCCTTTTACCAAATTCTTTCCCACTCCCCATCACTCAATGTTGGGGGGGCCTGGCGAGCTGTTGACAACAATTACTCGGATCAACATTGGAATTGGGGGAGAGGGGGTCCCGGTTTTCCCTAAATCGGTCAAAGTGGTTCCCACATTTTTTTCGAGGATTGCAGTCTCAAAGGCGGGCCATGTTAGGAGCGTCCGAATCACGGATACACGCCCGGATCAGTTACTCATTTGAATAAATCCTGAAACCCACCACAAGCCATTTACCACATTGATCAAAGAGTAATGTCATTACACTCAGCAGTCATGTAAGAAACGTATAACAACCAAAAATATTGAGCAATAATATAAATTTCATTCACCTAAAATTTTCACACAAGATTGAAAAGATTATGCTTTGAGCCCACATTGGAGGGATGATCAAATTACTTTTTCCAAAGACCAAACAGTAGGAGCAAGGCAGCAAACCTTTTTTCCATTATGTTAAATGATACCTGTTAAAATTTCCTAATTTTAACCAGACTTTACCTTTTAATTACGGTAAACCCAAATTAATAATATATTCACGCTTTACATTACCTATACCAACATAAATTACAATTTGGACGCAGAAAAATGTAAATAAACAGTGGATATAAAATACTACTACACATTTTCAAAAAGGTGATTTTTAATACGCTTACCGTAATTATATTTCCGTAATCTCTACGTCCTTTTGTAATTTAACACATTGTTTTTAATTTAAGAATATGAATTATGAAATCCGTTTTACACCTATAAAAATGTTTTTTAAATAACGTCGTAATTAAGTAACGTCATTAAAAAATGCAAAATCTTATTTTCCCTATCATTTTTAAAATTAAGTTTTGAAAAACTGTTTTCCTCCTTGTATTATATTTAGATTTATTTGAAAAAAAAGTAGTACAACACATATAATTTAATTTTAGCATCTACTATCAGTAAAGTCGTAGTGTAGTGGATAAGGTTTAGGCACTTGTAACTTAGACCCTTGGTTTCCGAATCTATGTAAATAGTGTTGGTTGGTGTGTATCCCGTAGGATTTTCATGCTAAACTTGATTTTGTTGCTGTTTTTGGTTTTTCAATAGGACCCAAACTGTTAGACAAATTAATGGGGTGCAAATTTTCCTACTTCAAGGGGGAAATGGTTAGTACAGGGAACAATTTAAAATCGATTCAAATTGTGTTTTAATGTACCACTAACAGCGTTCGTCAGTCATAAGGATTAGAAAAAGTATATATTTTGGCCTAGTTCCAACCTTTAGTTAAAGTGTTATAAGCGCCCCATAATGGTTTCAAGGTAACCCTGGGGTAAATGCTCGCGCTGTTGTTGAAAGTGTGCAAATGATCCTTGTGTCATACTTGAAACAGAAAATGCATTTTAATTGATCTTTTTATATCACCATTGCGACCTCCAGGGAAAGTTCTGGTGACCCCCATCGACCCATGTAGACCCTTGCGACATTTTTGCTATGTAATTAGCCAACCAAATGTCACACACGGTAAAATAATACATTTTTGGATCCTGTGAGACAATACAAACAACTTATCACCAGTTTTTTCAGAGCATTGGGTAAATTTTACCCCAGGATACCTTGAACCATTATGGGGCTATAACGCGTTAACTAAAGGTCGGAACCTATGCAAATATATACTTTTTCTAATCCTTATAAGGAGATGTTAATGTACATTAAACACAATTTGACCGATTTTAAATTTTTCCGCTGTAGTAAATTTCCCCCTAGAGGAGGGGGCGGGCAGCAGTCCGGAAATTTGCACCCCCATCATTTTCTGACTGTCTGGTCCCTATTGAACGAAAAACAGCAAGAAAAGAAAATCAACTTTAGCACCAAAATCTACGGGAACTGTTCATTTGCATACCAACCCACACTATAAGGTCACGGTACATGTTAAGTTATACAATGATGTTTGACGTAAGTAGTAATTGCGTGATATTAGAATAGGTATAACCATATAAAACAAAGTGTATAAACTGGTTTAAAATATATATTCACGTTTTCCCTTTGTTTATTGCCTTTTTTCTCAAATTGTTGCCTGAAATTTCAATTTTTACAACCAAGTGGCTAACGTAATACAACGATTTATGATGCCATAATACAAACGTGAAAAAAGAATAATTGTAATAACGTTTTAAAATTCTTAATAGTGTTTAAACAAGTCAAAAAACAACAAATAAACGTTGAAGCGGATTTTACGCGTTATTTTACGTTCCCTGCAATCTTTTGTGTCTTTTTGTTTTTTGTTTCGTTATTTTTCGGCTCCAGTTATTTTAAGTTCTGCACGTTGTGAGTCCAAGATGCCAGTCAAATCCCTGTTTTTTTACAGGTTTATTTTTAAACGGGTGAGCGGGGTAAATTTCAATATGCATATTATGATGAGTTGTGACAGTGTATAGCTGTATGAGGACAAGTTTACAATTATATCCCCAAGTCAGCTGGTTTTTTAGATTTCAGGGAAACAATATCCATCTCCAAATGCATCATAGAATAAAAACAAATGGTTCTTTCTGGGATCAATATTACTCTTACGGAAAAATCTTGGGATCATTAACGCCATTAAAAGATTCTTATTTCCAACTGTTATTTCCTCCTCATTTCTACATCCTCTAACTAGCAGCCTTGTACATTTGAATGCCAAGTGAAAAACACGTATAACTCGTCAAATCCCCAATGAACACATAACAATAAAGATAAAAAATAATAATGAATATAGTGACAGATTACTTCAGTCTCTCTTGGAGGGACCGAGTCCAATTTCCTGTTTCAAAATACATCTAACCCGGTACTTTAGACGAACTTAAATCAATCAGAAAAACACGACCTTGAGCCTCAGGAGGCGGTAAGATCCACGCACAATATCCAAGGTTTTGTTTGAGTGTCGTGGTTCTCCGAAATTAAAAAACTCGTCAAAATAACAGAGTGAACATCACCTGGCTCTTCTCCTAAGAGTTCTCCAGCTTATAAGGTATTCCCCACACTACTCAATAATATTGTGTCAAATGAATAGATGTTATGTACCATAGGACAGGAATTAAGAGATGTCAACCCTGAGGCTTCTATTTTCTCGCTGTTGGTCTTTCCGTTTATTATCCATCTCCAATTAGCCAACATACTCAATTGTATTAGTCCTCCGGACTCAAGTCCACCTACAATGGTAAAGAATGTGGGATTCGATCAGTCGACTCTACAAGGAACATTAGTTTGTCGTCTATGGAGCCTGGACTTTTGCGCTTCGGCGGACTATATCTCCTTTCCACACCGGGAGAAGGCAAACTTTGAGGCTCCACTCTCTGCAAAAAGTTTGTCTATTTCCAATAAGTGGGAAGAACCATTTTCATTAAAGGGATACCACTCCACCAGAAAATGAATAGCAATAATATAGTGATTTTTCAAAAGGACAATATAATGAGAGTAGATGGCAGAAGAGATGTAAAACGATTCTATATAATCGGACTTAATCGCTCTCTGTGGAGGTAGTTAAGTGTTATCAGTCTCATTGCCTCGTTTTTCAAAGGTCATGATTTTCCATTTCATAGTAATCAGACTAAGACAAAAGCAGATGGGCGTTGTTTAATAAGAAATAGGATTCACAGTAAGGCTAATGAGTGGAAATTCCAAGACAGATGGTGCGCAGAACAAATATAAAAACCAGCGTACATTAAAGGTATGCCAGTACACCTATACCAGACAGTAAAATTTGGTACATGTGGTTTTGTACAAGTACTCGGTAATTTTGATTGCCAGCCAGATAATATCCGAACGGTCAAACTTCATCTGCTATAGACTGCTATACAAATCACAACTAAAATCATGACAGTGTTTTGATGCCTTTTTGTTAGGAAATTGTGATGAACAATCTAATATAAAGATAATAGAGGAAATACTATGGTAGTCTTACTTTTAAGTTCTACACTACAAGATTTCCATTATACGAATACTCTTTTGAAGAGGCCAAAAATAAGGTTACTACATCTAAAGAAGCTTTTATACTCAAGGCGCCCTTGTATAAATACTGACACATATTGTTCTTTTTATTGTGCGTCCTTGCGGTAGAATATCTCGCCAGCTTTCAGCAATGGTTCAACAAAAAACCAAAAATCTTTCTTTTTAAATTTAATATAAAAAACACTCCATTTGATTACTGACAACACAGACCTACGACTGGATGAAGAATTACGCAGCAAAATTAAAAGGCAATATAAGAATGATTCGATTACCAAAAATCAGTCTTTTCTCTGCCATAAGCCTTTGCACTTCACATATCGGCTGGAAAAAAGACTGCTGAAAATACTGAGTACCGTATATGCACGTTGTACTTGGGAAACGAGTAGTAATAGACGGCATTATACAAATTAGCGATTTTTGCTTAAATACAGGCCCGTTATCCAAACTAGTTAGCATTACAAATAAATGAATAATGTAAATGTATTCGCCTTATTCCACTTTTCTGATTAAACCTAATGGGAATCATGGAATTTTAATTTATTTTAAATTAATCATACCGGCATTTTGAAGCTTTTCTAAATAATAATAGAACTTATTGTACCTATACATCTCGGCTTTTTAAATTTCGGTATCAGCGTTGGTGGTCCTTTTCCAATGAATGACAAAACCACGCCCTCTGCGCAATATGCAGGAAGTTGAACGAATAAAATTCAGGCTATAGTAATTTCGTTAGGAGAATATTGAACGACATTGTTAATGTTGAACAGGAACATGTGCCAAAACACTATAATAAATGAGTAGAGATTAATCGAGTGCCAAACATGGTTTTAGTTTAATGCTCTCCCCAGGGCTGCCCCATCCGAAAGGTTGGCTGAGAAAATAGTCCCCCAGCCTAGCAGCATTAGTATGTACATGATTATAGGGCTGTGATCTACTATAAGCAGCTAAAGTAACCCGAAGCGAAACCAGATTTGTTCAACTAGGTGTTCAGCTTGGAATACTTTGGCACGGCGGGAACGGATGGGTGGGTAAAGAGACAATACCTGTCTGATAGCAAAACATAGATTACGGTTCAGAATCGTAAAGGAATTAGTTATAAAAGGATGTATTCAGGTCATGCTATTACATCCCACAGTTATGACGCTGTTTTGAAGATTCTCATTTTTGCGTGATGTTTAAAAACTACAAATCACTTACGAGATACGCAGTATATGTGCTACATAGCCCTCCTCCTCCTTACATCTCGGCATAAGTTATCAAGGTATGTGTATCTGAGAGTAGGTCATGTACTTGAGAAATTGTGGTGTGAAAACCTTCAAATTAATAAATCAAGTCAAATATCAAGAGTTATATTCAAATCCAGAGATATAAATGATATATACGTTTGATTTGGGGTCAACGACCTGTATTTAAAGAAGAATTGCCTACTTACTTATATTAACTGTTGTCTTCTACTAAAGCTCATATATTCAAATAAGCTTTTAAAACAATCGTCGTGTAGATGCAAGAAAGCTGACCATCGAGTCTTAATTATTTACCAATTGTGTAGTGGTTAGTACTTTTACAACAAAATAGTGTGAATTCCCTAAAGTGCCGAATTTAAAATTCACATTACAACAGTCATCGTGACAATAAATACTAATTGTTATTTTAAAAAAAAAAAAAAAAAAAAAAAAAAAAAAAAAAAAACGCATTTGAAAAAAAAAAAAAACCTATTGAAAAAAGCATACAAGTAATCTACAAGTTTCATTAAGAATTGCCTGAAGATGATATAATTAGCGACCCATAGTTGTCCAATGGTTTTCTTTCTACGTAAGAGACGAAAATCTCAACATACGCATACGGAAATGAAATAATAATCAAATGATTTTCTCCACTATTGAACAATATGATGAGAATGTGAGTAATATGCAGGCAAATAAAAATAACATACAAACCAAGCAACAAGCAAAAGAGATGTCATAAATAAAACAATAAAATCAGTTCCGGATTGAATGCTCATTTAGCTAAGGCATAATCAGAATTACACCCATGCTTTAACCGCGTTAATGTCGTTGAGTTTTAAAACTGCTACGTACCATTGTATCGTCGAATCTAGTGAGTCTAACATTCCTAAGAAAACGACGAAAGGTCACTGAAGTTGGGTGCGTTCAAAGACAAAGGGCTGGCCACGTGCTTTTAACATGAACCAAAAGCATCCAAGGTGTCACATGAATCAAAGAGTGATGGCATGAACCTCAGCAGTCAAGTAAGAACCGTATAACAACCAAAAATTGAGGCAAGTATATAAATTTCACCTAAAAGTTTACACAAGATTTAAAGGATTATGCTTTGAGCCACATTGGAGGATATCAATATTACTTTGTAAAACAAACAGTAGGAGCAAGAGCAGCGAAACATGTTTTCAACGATGAATAAATTGATTAGAGCGTGGTCTTTCATATCTGAATATTATGAGAGTTGTGACAGTGTATCCAGTTGCTAGCTGTGATGGGACACATTTAGCAATAAATCCCCTCCGCAAGATCATCTCGGGGTTTTTTTGAGACGTTCAGGGAACAAAAGTCCACCTCCCAAAATGCAATCAATAATAAAAACCAACTTGTTCTTTCAGGGATCAATATAACTCTCTACGGAACAGTCTCTTCTTTTGTGGATTATTACCCTCCAATTAAAATGATTCTTATTTCCCATTATTATTCCCTCTATTTCTCCACCCTCTAACTAGCAGCCTTGTACAATTTGAATGCCAAGTGAAAAACACGTACTCGGCACCTCTCCAATATGCACATAACAATAAGAGAAAAATAATAATGATTATGACAGTACTTCAGTCTCTCTCTGGAGGACCAGGGCCCAAGTTTCCTGTTTCAAAATCCCATCTAAACCGTTAAACTTTACAACGACTTTAAATCAATCAGAAAAACACGACCTTTGAAAATGCCTCAGGAGGCGGTAATATCCATCCACGCCAACATATCCGAGGTTTTGTTGAGTGTCGGTGTTCTCCGATACTTAAAACTCGTCAAATAACAGAGTGAACATCAACTGGGCTCTCTCAAGACTCTCCAAGCTTAATAAAGGTCTTCCGCACACTACGCAATAATATATGTGTACAAATACTAATTAAAATATGACAGGAAATTAAGAGATGTCAAACTCTAAAAGGCTTGTCTTTTCTTTGTTGGGCTATTCCGTTTATTATATCCTCTCCCTATCCAACCATGACTCGATTGCTGACCATTATTTTATCTTCATCTACCAGTGGTATTTCAAATGATTCACCAGCAAGACTCACTGTAGATTCCAGATTACTTATAAAACCGGTATTTAATTACTACCAATGTTACCATGGGATAACACTCGATTCAGTATACTATCTAGGTAATCACGACCGATCTATATTGAGGCACTCATGATGCCACACAGCATGAGGGGATGGATTATCTTTCTAAACGCACAGTTCCCCGCTGCAGCTGTATTCACCCATTGTTATAGTCTTGTTCAAGACGCTCGGCTAATGTCCCTTTTCGATGTACATCCCCCGGTGTATGATCAATTGTAATTTGACCCTCTCCCCCTCTCCCCCTGCGCCTTAGTCTATGTAACCCCTAGCTCGAACACCGTAGCCCCCGGGCGAAAGCCCGGGGACTACTACCCCCAATATGGAGTGTTCAGTTAGAGTAACCTCGAGACTAATTGGAAACCCGTACACAGTCCTATAGATAAGCCCAAGCCTAGTCCGGCGCCCATGTAACCTTGTACACATGTCCAGTATATAAAAAAAAAGGTCTCAGAAAACAGAAATCTATTTGCATACCCTTCCATTTTTATATACACAATCACTCACTGTTTTACAAACGAATATACCGTTCGCAAGTCAACCGCACGGCGCCCCGCACTCTCCTCCTCCCATTATTAGAATTGCTAAATACAGGAACGACACTGCGCGGCGCAAGCCGAGCGTCCTTGTTATTTTTATTTTTAATTTCATACAACTTGATGGGCGAACCAATTATGCAAATGAGCACAGTAGTTTGTACTCATTGATAAACAATGTCCGCTTCCAATGCTGTCATCCTGACTGGTCATGTGATCATGTACAAAGGTCACGCATCATGAATACTTAATCTCGATCCAGAATATGACGGTCATTGCATGTATGTTTTGTATTTATATTAAAAAAACTAAACTTGACATAATTCACATCGTCGCCCGTATATGGAAAAACAACCCCCCAACAACCCCCCCCCCCCCCCCCCCCCCCGCGACAGACTTTTTCCACAATCTCGGAAAAACATTTCCAAACGGTCCAAGACGCTTCGCTGAGCAGAAAAATTCGTCTGCACGTGTAGCGTCACTCGTCTTTTCAATTGCGTTACCGAATAACATTGAAGACCATATCACTGCACTGGCATTGTTGGTTGGTGGGATTCTCAGCCGAGTTTGGATTTTAATACCAGTAATAGGCTATGATTTCAACAGTTTGCTAGTGAAATAATTCAAGCGAAGCGTTTTGACCAAGACTACCCATTGTACGGTTCGCCATTTGCAGGTAGAGCCTCGACCTGGCATTAGAATAAATGAGTGTTACGTAATAACGCATTAACCTCTTGCAAGATCATTGTTTGAGAGAATCGATCCTGGTCGAACTGTTGTCCAAATGCTCACATTCATATTACTGCCAATTCGAAGCTTTCTCCGCAAATGACAAAACCAGTGTAGTAGGTTTTATAGCCCGCTGGATTCATAGTCCACCCACAACGGTAAAGAATGGGCACTCGATTTAGTTGACTCTACATGCAACATTAGTTTTACGGTTTATTCTATCGTCGTCTATGGAGCCCGGACTTTTGCGCTCGGCGGAATATATCTCCTTTCACACCGGGAGAAGAGCAAAGTTTGGAGGCACCGCTTCCTGCAAAAGTTGTCTTGTTATTTCCAATAAGTGGGCAGAACATTTTTCATTAAAATGATACACTTCACACAGAAACAAAATGGATAGCAATTAATACTCTGATGTTTCAAGTGACAATATAATGAGAGCAGATACAGAAAAGATAAAACGACCTATAGTAATCGACTTCATGGCTCTTATGTTGTAGGTAGTTCGTGTGTACTCAGCTCATTTGCAGAGAGTACAAAATAATAGAGCACCTGCTCCAATATGTACACTGTATGTTACACAGGGTGACAGCGCGATCTTGTCGATCATCTGCAGTGCAAACTCACTGTAGTTTCTCAAAGTTCATGAAGTTTTCATTTCATAGTAATCAGACTAAGACAAAAGCAGGTCGACTTTGTATGATAAGAAATAGGATTTCACAGTAAGGCTAATGATTCCAAGAGAGAGGGTGAACATAACAATACAAGAAGCCAGTGTGCATTAAAGGCATGCAGTACACCTATACCAGGAAGTAAATTTTGGTACATGTGGTTCGTACACGTACACGCGTAATTTTGATGCTAGCCATATACACGAAAGGTCAAACTCAACTGCTATACAAATCACGACTAAAATCTTGACAGTATTCTGATGATATATTTGTTTCCTTGTCTTGTAGGAAATTGTGATGAACAGCGCCATATATAAAGATAATGGATGAAATACTATGGTATTCTTAGTTTTACGTTCTAACTACAGATTTCCTTTATACGAATACTCTTTTTTTCGAAGAAGTGCAAATAATATACCTACATCTATAAGAAAGCTTTTATACTCAAGGCGCCCTTGTATAAATAATGACACATATTGTTCTTTTTGTGCATGCTATTTTGCGTCCTTGCCGTACAATATCTCGTCAGCTTTCAATTAAGAATTGCAGTGACACACTTTCTATTTGTGGTTTAATAAAAACATCCATTTTGATTACTGACACACAGACCTACTGACTCGAATTTACGCAGCAAATTAAAATTGCAATATACGAACGATTTTGATTACCAAAATCAGTCTTTTCTCTGCTATAAGACCTTTTGCACTTCACATATCGGCTGGCAATACTGAGTACCGTTTATGCTCGCGAACTAGGGAAAATGAGTAACAAACATCATTATACAAATTAGCGAATTTTGCTAAAAGAGCCCGTTATCCAAACTAGTTACCATTGCAAATAAGTGAACATTGAATGTATTTTTCGCCTTATTCTACCATTACTGAATTAACCTAAGGGGAATTATGGAATTCAAATTTATTTTAAATTAATCATACCGTATTTTGAAGCTTTTATATGTAATAATAGAACTATTGTACCTAATACATCCTCGGCTTTTTAAATTTCGGTATCAACGTACTCCTTTCATATGAAACCACACCCTCGGCAATATGCATGAAGTGATAGGAATAAAAAAAAATCAGGCTGTAGTAATCTCGTTAGGAGAATATTGAACGACATTGTAAATGTTGAACAGGAACATGTGCCAAAACACTATAATAAATGAGTAAAGATTAATCTAGTGTCTAACATGGTTTTAGTTTAATGCTCTCCCCAGGGCTGCCCCATCCGAAAGGTTGGCTGAGAAAATAGTCCCCCAGCCTAGCAGCATTAGTATGTACATGATTATAGGGCTGTGATCTACTATAAGCAGCTAAAGTAACCCGAAGCGAAACCAGATTTGTTCAACTAGGTGTTCAGCTTTGGCAGGGCGGGAACAGATGGGTGGGTAAGGAGAAATACCCTGTCTGATAGCAAAACATGATTAAGGTTCGGAATCGTAATGGCATTAGTTCTAAAAGAGATATATCCTACTCTTGCAGTTATGACATGTGGAGATTCTCATTTTGCGTGTCTGTTTGCAAAAACACAGATCACTTACGAGATACGCAGTATGTTGTGCCCCCTAGCCCTGCCCCTCCTTACATCTCGGTATAACGTAGTTATCCAGGTCTGAGTATCTACGAGTAGGTCAATGCACTTGAGAAATTGATCCTATGGTGATAAACCTTCAAATTTAATAAACTCAAGTCAAATATCAACGAGTTATATCAAATCAGGGATATAACTGATACATTTGTTATGGGTGAACGACCTGCATTAAAGAAGAATGGCTAACTTTTGTTATTATACTTGTTATTATTTGGCCGTCTGTTTCTTATATAACTTGTGTCTTCTACTAAAGCTGATATACCGGTGAGCCTTTAGAACAATCGTAGAGGTAAGAAAGCCGCATCGAGATATAAGATTTTTTTTTATTTTTGTGTAGTGGTTAGGTTAGTACTTTGGCAACTGGTATGAACTTGAAATTACGACATCCTTTAAAGAATATTTGATATTATCATACACTGTTAGAAAATTTTCCGTATAATTTACGGAAATTTCTGGCAGCAGAATTTCCAGACTTTTTATAGGGTACATTTACAGAATTTCTGTCAATTAACGGAACTTTGACAGTAGTTTTACAGAAATTTGTTTCATATTATGGAAAAAATGTCTATTTTAACAGAATTTTCCGTAATTTAAAATTGCGGAAAGAAAAAAAAGTCCAGAAATTTTGCTGCCAGAATTTTTTTAAATATTTCCGTAAATTAACAATTTTTATGTTTTTTGTTTTTTATTTTTATTGTTTTCTAAAACAAATTTTCCGTAAATTTACGGAAAATCTGTTTTCTTAATTTACGGAAATTTCTAACAGTGTACACTCTATGGAATTATGCGAGTAAATACTTTTGTCTGTTCATTTGAATGAAAGTCCAAGTCACAACAAAGTAACGTTTTGCATATTTTACTCTCAACCTTATTTTACTCTTTGAACAAGATGCCCATGCATGCAGACTAAAGGCCCCTCCGTCTGCAGATTTATAGTCTGACCAAATCTCAAAGGACGACAACATACTGGACTTGAATTTGTAATATACGAACATGCTGATCTATGTACGCCTACATGAATTCAGCGGAGACGTTTACAACATAGACGTAAACAATTACAGTTTCGTCCCGCTCTGGATGACTTCAAACCTTTCTTTTTTCAAAGTTTGTATTACAGTCCTGCTTGCATGTCCGTCCAGAATGTAATCAGTGATTTTACTTTTTCACACTGTTAAAAAAATTTCCGTAAATTTACGGAAATTTCTGGCAGCAGTATTTCCAGACATTTTTAGGGTAAATTTACAGAAATTTATGTCAATTAACGGAACTTTGACAGTAATTTTACAGAAATTTGTTTCCTATATGCGAAAAGTCTATTTTAACAGACATTTTCCGTAATTTAAAAATGCGGAAAGAAGAAAAAAAGAAAAAAAGTCCCCCGAAAATTTTGCTGACCAGAATAATTTTTTGAATATTTCCGTAAATTAAAATTTTTTATGTTTTTTGTTTTTTATTTTTATTGTTTTCTAAAACAAATATTGTTCGTATAATTTCGGAGAAAACGGTTTTCTTAAATTACGGAAATTTTACAGGACACTCTATGGACATATGCGAGTAAATACTGTGTCTGTTCATTTGAATGAAAGTCCAAGTCACCACAAAGTAAGTTTTGCAATTTTACTCTCAACCTTATTTTACTTTTTATAAAAAGATGCCCAGGCATGCAGACTAAAGGCCCCTATCTAGCAACACATCTCGCTGCAGATTTATAGTCTGCCAAAATCTCAAAGGAACGACACAACTGGACTTGAATTTGTAATATACGAACATGCTGATCTATGTACGCCTACCTGAATTCAGCGGAGACGTTTACAACCAAGACGTAACCAATTACGTTTCGTCCCGCTTGGATGACTTTCTAAACCGTTCTTTTTCAAAGTTTGTATTACAAGCCTGCTTGCATGTCCGTTCAGAATGTAATCAGTGATTTTACTTTTTCAAGCAGCTGCAAACTTGCTATGCCTATAGTATATATATAAACTGAAAGGAGCCAAAAATGTGCGACTATGTTTGACTCAGCCCTTTTTTTCCCTCCAATTTTAGAAATGACGCTGGAGACTATCCCTGTTCAGCATGCGTCACCTAAAAACCTCCAAATGTTTCCCAAGCGCAGGTTTTGTTACCCCAAAGACTCCTAATTTCACTAAAATGGATCATTTACCCACTGAACCTTACTAGTTCAGTATTTAAGCGAGGAAACAGAAAAGTTACTGATGGTAACTGTATTTTAAACTTGCGCTACGGGGCGGAATGTCAATAGCAGTTCAATATTTTAGGTTTATGTTGGACTGTTTGTGACTCTCACACAAAGACCCCTGTTGCCTTTTTACATCTCACTAAAGGCGTGCTTGTGAACGTCTCTGCCTTTCTTCATTTTACACTCTAGAAGAAGTGCTACTTAAAACCTTTTTCGGGTATGTTGGAACTTAAATAAATACTGTCGTATTTTACAAAACACGTTTTCCGAGAAAATCGCAATTCAAAATCTACCGGAACATTTCATGTCTATACGGTTTAAAGGAAGCATAAAAGGAACATAGACTTTACTGTTTTGGAGAAAACATTTTGAAGTCCAATATTGATCATATATGGAACTTAAAACTACAATAATATTAAGTTAATTGGGCTACAAAGTTATAAGTCTGTATGTGAAAACAATAATAATGTATATTGCAAAATACGACGCTAATTACGCCGTTATTTTGCTTTGCACGTAAAATAAATCACTATGTGAAAATCTTGTTTACGTACTTACGATAGAAATACGTCAAAATAGATCGGTATGTGAAATCGCTTATCTTGTGATCGGCAAAATAGAACGCAAGATCAAACACGTTTAAATGAATGGTGATTTCAAAATACGACAGTATGTGAAATACGGATATGGTGATTTTGAGTTAAAGGCAAAAATCTATAATTATAAACTAATTAATTAGGCAACTTTACCTTCTGAAACTTTGTAGATTGGTAGAACTCGATGAACTAAGTGATTGGGCGAAATTTCGCAAAAACCTCAAAAATGTGAAATACGACAGTATGTGATGCGGGCGACGAAATATTTAAATGGGCCTTCTTTTTGTTTCTTCATGTATTTTGGCAAGTTAAAAAACTTCGTTTTGCCAAAACCCTTTGGTTACCTTTTGATTCCTTAAGGCTAAGGCTCTACAAAGCCATTTTCTTGGCCAACGAATGTGCTATTATTGCTTTCAGGACAGAAAACAACCTAAATTTGAACGTAAGCTAAGTCATATAAGTATCATATAATACCAAAATATCAGATTTTAAAAGATAAGTCGGGGTGGGGTGGATAGGATGTGGATCACGTAATCCCTTACAAGATTTATACATAGTACAATCGGCTCAGTCATTTGTCACTCTTCAGCATGCGTGACATACAGAAATGACACTCAGATGTGTCTCGCCCATGCATCAAAGCGACACAACAACTGAGAGACTTGGCGTATTATATCTCTTGTCTGCAATTTTTGACGTGATGCGTGAGTTAGTAGGGATTTAATATACGATACGCGATGTGTACTTGTATGCGAACGTGGAGTTTTCTTTTGGATCACTCCATAAACAAATGAAATTCCGCATACCAAATACAAGCATACATCCCGCGTATGACACCTAAATCTGCCTGGAATCTTTACCACAACGGGGTCTCGCGATTACGCAACCTCTTTGTGAACGATGTTCAAATCAAATGCCTGATAACCCTATTGGTCTGCTTCGGGGTTATTTCCACTCACCATGTCTCACATAGGACGATCAGCAACATTAAGTACAATAGGCTTTTTTGCAAACTATATGAAAGGCCCACATCACCTTTCGCAAGAGGTCTGCTCAATATTAGGATGGTTTTATAGAGCAGGGAGCAAAATATCATAGGGTCCTTATTACGGAGTTCGTTCATGGCCGACTACAGCTAAGGTTTGACATCTTTAGTAGTTAGTATGGAACCCTCTTACATCAATGCAAGATTAGTTTAGTGGTGTCAAATTGTGGTGTCACTTTTTCAGTAGGGCCAGTTTATGTTAAACAGGGTCAACTTTTAAATTACTCCAATCTGTTGAAATGTATGCCATTGGTCGTCTAGTCACAAGAATTCCAAAAATGTTAGTTTGTCCATTATATGACCATTGGTTTTAGAGTTATTGGATAAAAATTGCTAAAGTGCAAAAAATGGTCCAAACTCAATTTGTCTAGGGGTCAACATTGAAAGTTACACTCTGCATTATATTTTAATGTTGCAAATTAATTGCCTGAGGATATGAGGACTCCCAAAAAGTAAGTTTTGATTACTGTTAAATGTTTACTTACCGAGATAAAGGTCAATGAAGGTCAATGCAATTGGAGATGTTGCCCCATGACCGATTTTTGTCACATAGCATGAGAAATACTATGCATTGGGCAGATGCTACAAACTATTCCTTATTTTGACACCATTAAGCTAGATGAAACAATTGGTTTCATTTTTACCAAAATTGGAGCAACTTCTTGATTTTGACCCTGTACAATGGAAATGACCTTTTTGCACTTTTTAGCATTGTTACCCAATAATCTTTAAAACCAATGGTTTTTTTTATAGATGGTACAAAACTTATACCTTTTTGAATCCTTAGGACTAGACGAACAATATGGCCTTACATTTCAACATGATGGAGTAATTTTTAAAATAGTTTGATCCCTGTGTAAAACTTAAATTGGCCCCTATTGAAAAAAGTGACACCCCACAATTTGACACCACTAAATACATAACATTGAGGTAGAGGGTCAATACTAAACTACCCAAAGGTGTCAAAGTGAGAGGAGTGGGACATGAACGAATGATGTTTGACCCAGAGTCCTGCTCCCGCTCTACTATAGGTAAAATTGACGTGCTGATTTCAAAATCTCGATGATTGCTACTTGACTTTGTCACCTTTTGCATTTTGGAGCCAGGGAAGGAGCGAGGGGCTATTTGTAAAACTTTTAAACGATGTAAATACACGTTGTTAAATCTGGTCCTATGGATTTAGGCAGTTCAATCCCCCGTGACGTAATCGTGAAAACGATGCACACAGACTTGTGCGTGGGTCTCACCAACTCTGAATTATTGGGTTTTCCCCCGAAAACCAAAAGCATGTAGCAATAATCTGCGACAGATTCAGCCATCCTTCAAATATTAGCATTGCATGATATCCTTCTATCCCATTTCCGTAAAACGGTATAGAGAAACGTTTTCTTTTTCTTTAAGGCAAGTTTATCCATCGATGGGTGATTTTCAAGAAGTTGTACCTGTGCTGCTGCAGTGTTGCGTTGTCCTATGAAAAATACACGCTAAATATAGCCTTGGCACTCGGCACCACTTCCGGATGTCTCCGTAAATATCCGGAATATAGATTTATGAATGACAAAGTGGAATCCGCTCGCTGTGATTGGTTGGGATCGCTTCGCCGTATTGGATTTTCGAGAAGTTCTAGCGTGATCAGCTTATCAGCCGTATTGGTATTTCCAAATTTACCGTGTGACCAAAGCTATGGATTTTTAAAGATTTATTTAAAAAAAAAAAAAAAAAATATATCATTTTTTAATCTTTGCAATAATATCAAGTTATGTAGAATTCTTTACATAATGAAAGATAACATATTTTTTTTCCGAATAATTGGTGCAAAATTCTCGCGCGGAAATAAAAAGAAAGATAAGTGGAAAATCTTCGCCATTGGCATGCTGTACACAGCCCTACGTCTGTGATTGACAGCTCTTGAGTGGACAATGACGGCACGCTGCCGGTTTTAGGCTTTTCACGCATTGTTTCCACTTTCTAGTCGTTGGAAAGGAAGAGCTCTCGCCATTTCAATAAATAAAAGACACCTAATGAGTATGATGTGTGAAGGGATGTATTAGTATAGTTCCAAGTATCACATATGTTTTAAGTGCGATGAACGAAGCTCTTCGTCTTGACTGCCATGTGGTACACAATTCCCCAGGTATCTTGTATTTTACGAATAGAGTTTCAAACCAAAGACGTTCGAAAGACCTTTTTGAGTTCATTCTTCATGCACATGCTTTAAAATTCAAAGTGGGGGTTGCAATATCCATTGAATGATTTCGTAGGCATACAAGAAAAAAAAAGATTCGTTCTAGTTCATTGACTAATTGTATTTTGTAGTATTAAACATAAGTAGCTGTTGCAGAAGGAGCTCCCCCCCCCCCACAACACCACACACCGCCAAGTAAGGGAGTGTTCATAGTGGTCCATAGTAGGGATTTTGAAGAACGGGGGCATGGATATGGTAAATGTATACACACGTGTAATGAAGGCCTACCGACCTATTGTTTTGGCGTTGCGACGGGGGAGGAGAAGGGGAAGGAGGGAAATAGCTAATAATTAATTAGAGGTTATACACCAACAAAATGTGGACTGGATAGTTTTATTGTGCATCGTGTTATAGTACACAAGTTGTTTAACAAAAATATGCAAATTTTATCCGCAACCCCTGGGCTTTCCTATCTTTTCTAAAGTTCCGTCTCCTCTACTCCTTCGCTTCCTGCTACTCCACAAAACCCCCTGGTCTTTTCCCCAGATCCTACCAATCCTTCGCTTAAGAATTTTCGCTTACCACCCCATACCCCTCCTTGTCACTTTCCCACCTCCCTTCACTCTCTTCTTACTTGCCCGCGTCTTCCCTTCACTCCTCCCCCTTCCCGCTTTTCCGTCACCCGCTTACTCAGTTTTAACACATTCCCCCAGTCATTTGACACCGGGTGTTCTACCTGCGCTCATCCCCTTTTTCTTTCTCCCTTCCTCCTATCCCTGCTACTTGTTTCCTCGTACTTTATTACTCCTCATTTTCTCTTGTCACCCCCCTCCTAGCTTACTCTTTTATAGCTTCCCATGCCCCTCTCCTATCATACCGTACCCTATCACCCCCTTCCTTCCCTTCACCCGCCTTATCTCCGGCACCACGCTACTCCTCTTCCGACTTTTACTCCAAGCCCATCCCTTTCCCTCTCCTAAACCCACACGCCCTCTCTTTCGCTCTTCTTCTTACCGCCATCACTTTCTCCGGCAATGCTCCCATTGTTTCTTCGCGCCCTACTCTTTCCTCCCCGCTAACTCTACCTGACCTGCCTCCCTATTCCATCTCGACCTACCCTCCTCATCTTAACTGCTCTCCCCTCCGACCGCCGTAGCCCATCCCGTTTTGACCTTCCCGTTTTTTTTACTACTTGCCCTTCCTATACGCATCGCCCCCTACCCCTCTCTTCTAGTGACTTCTACGCCAGTTCTTATTTCTCATTTTTACTGCTTCTCGCTCTTTCCATTTTTCTTGCACCTTGTTCCATGTCATCTTCGAGAACTACTTTGCCTTTTTTTCTCCCTCCTTTCTTTTATCCTTTAATCTATCATCGTTCAAACTCCCCCTTTGAGAACATATGCAAAATTAGTCTATCAAAATTGCTTATGATGGGGGCTTATTCCGTGAAAATAGCTAATAGGTTTCATTATGGGTTAATATCGCACGTGAACAAGTTGGATATGTATCCATACTTACGTGTTATGTACACATTTTGGAAAATTGTATATTTTCGCATTTTAGGAACACTATGCAAAATTGTATGAAAATACAGCAAAGGAGAGTGAGAAAAAAACTCTACTAGTACCATGCATTCAGGGGTGATTTCACAATTTTGAAAGGAATCTACCATGGAAGAGTTGAGATATTGTTAAATTTTCTGCAGAGAAAATGCTTAAAAATCATGAAATGTACCATTTTTTTAATCATTTCCTATTGCAAATTAGTTCATATTAAGGCAAAGATAGATGTCTCTTTATATGATATGTGTAAAGCTGCTTATATCAGTAAGTTACCGCTGAAAATTTTCTAATCTGTATCTTGTATGTTTTAAGATATAATTTATTAGGTACATAAAGATGCTATTCTGATGGTGCCATAAGAAAAAAAAGGATTGACCTTTGACAAATGGTTTCCCAATTGCTTCAATGTACGAGTAACTAAAAATTCGAATATCTCCGCAACCGTAGATCGATTTTGAAAATTCAAATATGTTACGTGCTGCAGTTGACCCCCTCTACAATATGTGGGTATTTTAACCTCTAGATACAAATATGAATTTCCACCTGAGTTGCCTAATGGATTATAAAAAGGTATAGTTGCTATATCTACAACCTTCATGTTTGCATGACGGGCCAAACACTGTACAAGGTCACCAAGGGACAAAATAAGAAATAAAGGGTGCTGAAGTATTCAATTATGGGTGAATAATGTGTCCGAGGTCGGAAAAAAACATAAATAATGGGCGAGGCGCAGCCGAGGCCCATTATTTGAAAAGTTTTTCTGGCTGAGGATACATTATGAGCCCATAAAATGACAACTGCACACCCTTATTTTCTATTCTATTACCTCAAAACGCTTTTGATTTAATAAGAAAATGGCTGTGGCGACCCATTATTGCAGAATCATGGGCAAGAGTAAACTGCCAATCAGAATGCTGCATTTTCAATAATGGGCAGCAAAAGTAATGTAGAATGGTTTTAATGATCCGTTGATGTTTCAAACTCGGTTTGAAATGGTTCATAAATGGGATTTTAAAACAGTAATAACAGATGATTTAATCAGCTCAATGTGCAATAAACAGGCAGGAGTATTATCTTCCATAGGGCCTAAGGGTTTTATCTTCAATCCCCTGTAATTATAACATCAACTTATCAAATGGAAATATAACACATAATTGACCAACTATGAACATCAGGTAGAGAATTGATCATTCTAAAGTTTTTAACCAAAGGAATACCTGAACAAACCATGTTAAGCCCTTCTGCGTTAAAGTAATATCAAAATTATACCTTTTGTGATCAGCTGGACTTGCTGACAAAGAACACTTTTATTTTTGAAAAAAAAAAATGTTCCCGTGTATAACACTGCCTTTTAACCAATGCTCAAGAAACAAGGGGAGGGCGATCATTCGAATTGGGATTCAGGCGGAAACTTTGTAGCCTAGAATGAACAGAAATAAACTGCAAATCTATAGTCTGCTTCAGGACTATTACCCACTTGAAAGAATAAAATCCTCCCCCGTAGCAATAATACCAGAATCACTACCTAGAATGGACGGTATGATATAAACTTTTAAACGAAAGAAAGAAAGAGAGATGAATTAGACAAAAAATCTTGTAGCATTTTCAACATCAAAGGCTTTACATTCGAAAGAAAAAAAAATCATGTCAATCATATAGAACATCTCACAATCCCGTCACAAAGATACGATCACATCACCTCAGATGAATTGTTTGAAAATCAACCGGCAACAGTATCTCGTCGATCTTTCTAGGTCGTGCAATCAACGCCAAACAGTAGCAATGGCCGTGTACTCATACTCCATACGAGCAGACGACGAGTTGTAAATTATACAGAAACACAAACATAATAAATCCGATGAATTTCACTTCGGTGTGAAATTTGTTTATATGGTATTTTAGGACAGAAATAAAAGATTACTTTAACAGCGTATTACAGAGGTCAGAGTACTTATCAGCCATAGACCCTGTGTTACGGTTATCCTCAAACATCTTAAAATTACATCGAATGAAATGAAACAAAAAAACACCAAAAAACATATTTTACATCATGAAGGAACTGAGGCCAATTTGAAAGAGAATTTGATTTTCCAAAAGTTTTTACCACAAGAAGATCTTGAATTATTGTAAATTATACCTTTTTGTGATCAGTTGGACTAGACTGCCAAAGAACACTTTATTTTGAAAAATGTCCCCTTGATATACTGCATTAAAAATGCTCACGAATACACTGGTGACATTCATTTAATTGGACTCAGCAGACTTTGTGACCTGGAAAATGGAACAGGAAAATTTGTCCTTTTTATAGCAATATAAACTAAAATAAAAAAAGAGTAAAGAATAGATAAACAAAAACATTGTAGCTATTTCAACATCAAAGCATCTTACAGTCGAAGGAAAAAAAAAATTAATGTCAATCAATATAGAAACATCTCACAATCCGTCACCAAAGATACGATCACATCAACTCAAGTGAATTGGATTGAACTTCAAAACATGCAACAGTATCTCGTCGATCTTTCTAGGTCGTGCAATATAAACCGCCAAAGCAGTACGCAATGCCGTGTACTTCATACTCCATACGAGCAGACGACGCGGTGTAAAACTATATAGAAACATATTTGCACAAATGTTCTTTCTAGCGCGCCGTTATGTTTAAGCGTAAAATACATTCAGACAGCGAGGTTAACGTCATATTGGACTTCCAATTTACTGCTCTATGTATCGTTTTATTGATACATAAACATATGATTCAAATTATCAGAATTAGGGGAGTCGTTTAAATGTCATATTAGTTCAAAACGTTTTCAACTTAATGCAGCTGAATCTGTTTTCACTACTGTGTCCGTCGCCTGCTTCTCCGCAGTCAATTCTCGCCTCTCATCCTCCCTTCCCCTTCCCCCCACTCTCTTAACCCATCCTTTTTCACTTCCTCACCTTCCTCTACCTAACCGTACTCTTCCTCCCCCCCCTGTACCTGATTTCTAATCACTCTCCTACAATACTCCTCCAGTTCTGCCTCCCCTTCATTTTTCCACCCCGCCTACCTCCTCCTCCCCTCCTTTTCTTACTTCTCCCTCCTTCCTCTTTCGTGCGCCCACCTCCTCCACCAAGTACCTCCCATTCCCATCACTCTCCCTATGCTTCCAGCCTTCCTTTCTTCTTCACCACCGGTCCCCTTTATGCCACTCCTCCACAAGTCAGTCCTACTAGCTTCGCCCCCAAAACACTCTGTTCTCTCTTCCCCTTCGTCCACCAGTCCACTTTTTTCGTCTCTCTGTGCCCCCCACTTCCGCCCCTGCTTTCCCTGTCCTACTTCTTTCCTCCACTCTTGTCCCTCTCTAATGGTCTTCCCGTTCCCCACTCTCCTTCCGCCATAATTCCTTCTTACTAAGTCTTCGTACTTCTCATCCCTTCACATACCCTCTCTCATCCTATAGCTTTCCCTTACTTCTTTCTTGTCCCTTCTCACCATCTGCTTATTTTGTTATTCCCTTCACATTTATTCACTCCTATTATAGCTGTTGCCGTTTTTTTTTGCTTCAGTAAAAAAAGAAAGAAAAATATTTTTCTTTTGCGGTTTTTCTTCAATGCGAGAAAACAGCGACCCTGGAACGAAAAACCCAGTTTTGCTTTCCAATTATTCCATCAGGACCATTGATTTGCAAACTTTGCGTTGTTTTCTTATCAATAAGGGTCTAATTATGAATCAATGTCTAGACGGTTTTTATTGTCAATTATCAATAAAAGGAGACTTGAAGTTTTAGACCATAGATTCTTGCGGTCGTTGGAACCTCTGGAAAATCAGGCATTTATGTATGTGGTCTCCCAATCAGCTTACATCCATTGGTAATTGCATATCAAACGATACACAGATTTCTGAATTGAAGATGTGCGCAAAAACATGCATCTCACAGGTTAAAAGCACGTAAATTGTAGAGCGAAAAGTAAGATGGACAATTTCAGGTTAAGTTTCTGACATTGTTATCGGACACTCGTTCAAGTGTGTGATTGCAACTTAATCGGGGTTTGCGCCTGAATGTAGTTGGTACATGTGGTAAAGTACGTACATTCTTAGTCCTTACTTTTCAGATCCACATGCAAAATAAAGCACTTTGCTCATCAGTCTTTTGATCCGTGGGACTTTTAAAGGTGGCATTAGTAATTCGTGCACTCATTTTGTTTATGGTTCCACTAGAAATTATTTAAGTGATATGACCGTGCGTTTTGATGCTAGTAACTTACCCCTAAACTGGCGGTAGTAAGTAGCGGGAGGCTTACTAGACCTAGTAATTTACCCCGAGTTGGTGCACTTGGGCCTAAGGAAAACAAGATAAAATTGATAACCAAGACTATGGAAAGACTCAACTTACAAAATTTGCAGCTTAGGACTAAATGACAATGACTAAGTTGGTGTTTAGGGTATAGGTTATTTTCCTACCTCGGAGTACAAAATAGCTCTGAACATAATCCATATTTGTCACAAATAGGAGCTAATAGGTTGTCACTAAAATTCATTCTTAATTATGCAAATTAACAGATTCATCTCGTGATTTTCTGAAGGTCGACATTAAAATATTACGAACGGCTTTTTTGAGGGGGGGGGGGCGAAAACGAGCACCTTGCTTCCCTAGATCATAGATGAATGCACCTTTACGCTTTATCAATCAAGTCAATCACTCTCTCTCTCTCTCTGATTGGCCAATTACATCATATAACCCTAAGAAAAACCAATATATTGGCTGGGAGTTCCTTACTTCAACTTGGCTGGGAGTTCTTACTTCAATGTAATGGTTGATTCCTTACACGATTACGCCAACAATGGCCGAGCAATGCCCTTATTACAAGTACTCCATGTCTACTTGAGTAGTACCCTAAGACCAAAAGAACGCAAGGGTTTGGCTATTCCGTTTCAGTGTATGCTATCCTGGCGGTTGTGAACCGGAGTATACATCTACGCTGCACTTGTAACACAATTTTGTGTCGCATCTGTGAATTCAGCATGCTTGATCCGGTTTTTGCCCCAAGCAGTTTCCAAAATGGATCGACAGGTGACTGCTGTATATAGATGGTAGGTTTGTGAAGCAAACGTGCAAACTTTCCCGCCTTTTTAAACGGATGCTTTTCAGTGATCGTAAACACTTCTAGTCTAGATCAAAACGCCATACAGATTTTGCCTCATGGGCCTGTTAAGGAACCTTCTTAACGTTTTTATAAAGGTGCAACGTGAGATTTCACATTATTCATGTGTCTCAGAAAAATATTGAAGGTCCTGCTTTTGCACTGATTGCAAAGCTTTCATCAATAATATCCCATCTGAACATCGACAAGATTTAGATGAGAAATGTGGCTTTTCGTTTTATATAAAATTGTGAATATCAACTTCGTATTGGCGCAAATACGAAATTCAGCCTGTTGTATTAGCTGAAAATAGAAAGCAAATAAAAATTCAACCTTTGTTTTTACTTTTAAGACGTTTCTGTAGCGAAATTACAAGGTAGAAATATTGCGGTCTAATCTCTATGAAATTACAACTAATCATACCATATTCCCTCAAAGTTGTGCAAGCAGATAAATTACAATTTCTCAAAACTCTGCTGCAACCTGGGTATTTCATCTTTAGGGGGGCCACGTTAATCATACCCATAATCATTAATTATGTTTATACTCAGTGGCAAATCCCATGGCAATCCGCAACTGCTACGCAAGCCAGGGACACCCTGTATGACACATGATGATCTTCCATGTGTGATATTGGCTTAGGCTAGCGGCAAAGAATATCATAGCGTTAACAAGGGGGACGCCCCCTAACAAGTACATAATTTTTGCTAACATAGATTTGTCTACAATTATCCATATAAGTTATATGCGTGTCTCAATTTATTTGCAACATTTCTTTTTTTTTAAAATGAATTAAAATGTTCATTTCCTTTTTTCCTGAATACAGTGACCAAGGGAAGTACACCACGTTCCATTGACCCGGCAAAAATGGTGCTATGATAAGTAAATCCGCCCGTATGAATAGATGAATAGGACAACGGAATTCAGATTCTCTGGGAATGCAAAGCCATTTGTATTGTCCATGACTGAAACGCTTTTGGAATTGTTTTCACCACTGATCTCTATACCAATGGATGGCTACACAACATATTGTATTAGATGTAATGGAGCATCGGGTGGACATCTTGGTCTACGGAACACAATAGCTTCCCGAAACACCTGTTAACAGAAGTTGTATCCCGGGGCACGTTTTTCGAGACATTGCAATCCCACCCGCGCAAATACAATGAGCTCATGAATTGGCTGATTCTGAGTCTGTTATGTCGCTTATCCACATTCAATGGGAACAAAATTTGTATAAATGCCCGACTCTTAACCACGCTTGGGCTCTTTTTGGAGTACAATATGGCCGTCAGTGCCTCATGCGAAGCCCAGGTTCCAATCCATTGTATAGAGATCAGTGGTTTTCACCGCCCCATTAGGGTAGACGTTTCATATAGAATCCCATTGATGCAAATGAGGTATTGCATTCATTCGTCAAGCACTACGGCACAACGTTCATACGCGCATGACGGAATCAATTGTAATCCCTCATTGGCCATCAATGGGGACGTTATATGAAACATCTACCCGATTTGGGATTGAGCTAACAGCCTCATCACGAAGAAAATAAACTCAAACTTCTGCTGGGAGTTTAATAGCTTTGATCGTATATTTCATCATTTATTCAAAAAGGAAACGAAGATGAGCAAAAAATAATGAACGAAATTTTGATTGGCAAGCTATGAACTAAACATCTGGGTGCAGAACAACACCCATAACTTAATCATATTAATATAGGACCTCTTTTCTATTCAATATTAACAGTTTGTTCGGCACCGGTTCACCTGCATTCATATAGTGAATGATTTCGATTTTTGCGAGAAACGCAATCGTTCGTTTCGTCGTGTGCACAAGTCATTCGTAATGGCTTGTGTGGTGTCAGGATTTGTTCAACTGTGTAAGCTGATCCGGGGCCGCGTGTATCTATGATACGGACGCTCCTAACATGGCCGCGTTTTTGAAGGGGGGCGGATTGGGAACAGTCAGGGGTTTATAACCTACTCTTATTCGCCACTGACTGCGATGTACATGTACAGTTGTGACTCTCTGTAACGGGACCGACGGCTTAACGTTTCCCCTCGAAGGACAGGATGCTTTCAAGATTCATTTGCCAATTCCAAGGAACCATGGAGGAGAGCGGTATTATGTATTTAATCAATAGTCGGTAAAGATTAAATAAAGAATTGAGCACCCGAGTGAATCCAAGCAAGTAACCCCAACGGGATTCGAACCCGGGATTGTTGTTTTGGTATATTTGCGCCATAGGCAAGCACCCTAACCATAGCCCCACGCTCTCCCACAAAGCAATAAAATTGCATAGAAATGGGGGTACGCGGCAAAGTTAGGTTGGGTTCTGCACAAAGATGTTAGGTCACAGTTGCCAAACATTTTTTTCTATGGCTTTGTCCCTTTCGTTTCCCTTTCGAATCAAGGATGAAGATAGGGTCAAAAGCAAAAGTGAACAACTAGTTGACCTCTAACTTTATTTATTCGTGAAAGAGGACAGGGAAATTTACGTTCACGTGATGAAAACATGCTTAAAGCTTAAATCGCGGGTGTGGTATACCACTGCCAATCTTTTCATTGAAGGATAATAACAATGGCTCTGCAGTTCCAAGATGTGAAAAAGGAATTATCTGTGAGTTGTTGGTCTTCTAATACCGACCAGTTCAATAGCCCCAATATTTGCTGGAGTCAAGAATCAGGTGTAACCTGTAGTTACTGATATTCAGGGCATAAATTAGATGACATTTAATTCATTTTCGCGAGAATGTGCACATACTGGAAGTGAGGAACACGCGTGAAATGATTTCTATTAATTTTAGGAAAATTATTCGGAAGAATTTAGGGACTTCCCAGGGGTGCGCTACTTTCGGTCCTTATCCGAGCATATTTTTTTCGCTTTTGCCTCATGGCCTAGCTGATATCAATTGAATAATTTTATACAATACATTAATTCCTACCCATCCAAGACTTTCCATTCCTAATTCCTAACCCCGTCCAAGACTTCCAATTCCTTTAGTTTTCGAGATAAATTTTCTCCATGGCTGCTTGACAAAATAACTGTCATTTTGAAAATGTCATAATGTTTTCTAGGTCCCTTACTTTAATCATTGTGAAAACAATTTCTATGATATTATCATCGCTTCTAACACTTAAAAATTTCGGCATTAATAGAATGAATAATTTCTGAAGTTGTTTTAAAAAGTCGGAATTTTCAGTACATGGATGTTTCCGAGCAATTGCCGTATCCAAACTAAAGACGTTACCGTTGACGCATGTGCAGACAAGTTGCAGGATTTTCCCTGAGTTAAGGTATTTCTCGACACGATCCATAACGCTCATTGCTTTTCGTATAACATTTACGTTTCCTTAATTTAATGCTTGACACAATGGTTCATTTTGACACGCCATGTGTTTCTTTCTAGCATCCCTACTTTTGTACATTGTCAAAGAACTCTTTATTCTATAGACCAGTTAACATCCTACGTCACTTCTTTTGTTGCCTGCGAATCCATTCCTGCGAATCGTTATGGCCCATAGTATTAAAACTCTAACAGATACAATTGCCCAGTGTGTAACAGTCAGGCCGACCTATTTCAAGATACCAGGCCCTAACATGTTTACAAACATTGCTGTTAACCGGTCTATAACAACTACTTCTAACTTTTCAAAATATGTTATCAAAAAAGTCTCGACCAAACCATTGAAGCGTGGAATTTTTAACTCAGTTATAGGTTATAGGAACGACGCCCAGTTTGTCACGATACGCTTATCGCCGCAACGATTGCAACGATACCTTTTCGTATCGTGACCTAACCCATGTTTTATCGTTGCTGAAGGCAGGCTTACACACTGTAAATGCTAGCTTTCAGGAAAATCAGAACGGTCAAAAAGCACAGTACTTAAGTACTTTCATTAGCAACGCGTTGCTAATAAAAGCAATACGTTGCTTAGAACCAATCGGAAAAGGTAAAAAGCAACGGGTTGCTAATAAAAACGTTGTTAACTTTGCTAAGCCAACCAATTAAAAAAGAGTAAAGGCAACACGTTGCTTACCCAACCAATCAGGAAAAAGAAAGAAGCAACGCGTTGCTAAGCCAACCAATCAGAAATGAGAAAAAGCAACGCGTTGCTAATGAAAGTAACGGTTTGCTTTTACTAGCAACGCGTCGCTTAAGTACTGTCGGAAAGCAACACGCTGCTTTTCTACTTTTCTGATTGGCTAGCTAAGCAACGCGTTGTTTTCCGAAAGCAAAGGGTTGCTAAGAAAGCAACGCGTTGTGAGCAATACGTCGACCTTTTTAGCTTGTTATATGGAATACCCTTCCATCCAGATGAGCCATCTAGATTGGCTTCAATTGACAATAGACGGCCGGTGTAACGAAACTAGGAGTCCCCCATGAGAGAGTGTCCTAGGTACCATGACAACATGTACTGACTAAACCGTGACCATGTAGACGACGGTATAGTGCTGAAATAAATTACACGTTCAGTATACAATGGAGACTACAATAGGTAGGACACTACATCACATAGGACGCTGTAATTCATGACACCGATCTTGATATTCAGAAGACCGGTGTCATGAAATAGAGTGTCCGTGTGACTGAGTGTCCCACCACCCATCTGTCTATTGTGTTCTCCATTGAGTGTTGTACGCATCATTTGTTTCAGCACTGTACCCAAATGGCCTCGTCTACAAGGTCACGGTTTATTCCGGACATGGTGACATAGTAGCTAGGACACTCTCTATCATGGGGACACTCAATTACTTTGCACCGGTGTACGAGAACCGAGAGTCCCCCATAACTTAGTGGCCTAGCTTGTACGTAAACGTACAGAATAAAATGTGTCACATAGTCAAGGCCGCTGGGTATAGTACTGAAACAGCACACAATGGGGAACACAATAGACAGGTGGTCTGTGGGACTCTTAAATCATAGGACTCTATATCGTGTTCAGTGTAAGGTGGAACATGACCCCATTCTTTTGCCACTTATATTCTACACATTTGGTCAGAAGAGATGTTCTAAGTTGTGCAAAATACACTATGGCTACTATAGTATATTTACTATAGTGTTGCATTATGACCTTGGTCTTCCCTAGTGTTATCTCAGCGTACTTTATCAAAGATCATGTTCCATTTTATAATGAACACACTATAGTTAGTGACGACTGTCTGGATCACTTCTCAGTCCAGAGGAGAATTGTTTTCTGTGCCTGACAACATATTTGATATCTTCAAGATCAATATATTTATGTTCATCTTATTAACGAACAAGATTAGATACTTCGTTGGTAGGGGTTTATAAGATAATTATTATTATTACTTATTACAATTATTATTAAGCTTTAACCGTTACTAAGTTATATTTTATTAACTGAACCGAGTCAGTGAACGATCTCTGTCAACCTGGAGTAATTAAGGTGACGTCTTACACTAATAACCATTCTTATCATTCATACTGCCAAACAATTTGTTAATAAGAACCGTGCATAGGAGAAAAAATCCTTGCTATTTTTTTAAATGTCACACGGGCAGCGCAAAACATTGATATCTTGGTGTTTCCACAGTGCACATCCCTAGTTATTACTAACACATTTTGTCTTGCCCCAGAGCTTGCTCAGAGCAAGACTGAGAAATCATTATTTGTGTATGTAGTATACAGTATGTCCGGTCATTTTGGTTAAAGTTTTGTAATCTGTTACTCCTGCCCAAACGCTTGGGCCAGTTGCAACCATTATTATGTTTGTATGGATCCAAGAGTGGGAAAATATTGGATCCAAAACATAATAATGATAAAATTGGATGATATTCGCCCAATATTTATTGGCCTCGTTATGATATTGGGCTCGACAACGTCTCGCCCAATATTTTGCAAATCATAACTCGACCAATAAATATGGGCTCAATCAATCCAATTTTATACCAAACTTGGTCAGAAGAATCACTGGCCCAAGGTTCACATGTGGTGTACTCCAATTGGGGTGAGAGATCATTTGGGCTGATTTAAGGGACATTCTTGGAAAATCTATCAATTCGTTTTTCTGCCACAAATCAAATGTAGCTACGATCACCAAACTTGCTTAATATAAGCAATGACCCAAGCCCCATATGAGGTGTACTCCAATTGGGGAGAGAGGTCATGGGGTCGATTAAAGGTGGCATTTATTGGAATCTTGATTCTTGGAATTTAATTCGGTCTAACTGTTGGAGATATTAGAAGCATAAATATGCACCAAATTGGCCCACATTGGATAGTACATGTGATCTAGCGTGGTCGACCACATTTGGAGACTTTTTATAACATTAAAGAAGCATTTCTCAGGTCTTAAATTACACTTGGTTAATGCGCAAAATATAATATTTTTCCAATACTAAATTCTCAATTTGGATGGGGTAAAGTGGGAGGACGAGGTTGTCGATTGGGTCACCCAACTTTAAAGGTGCAACGAAAGATTTCAAATAACAGGTGTCCCTAAATGTGCAAAAATTCTAATTTTAGCACTATCAAACATATTCCCATTAAAGGATTAAGCTGAGAACTGCTTCTTTGTTACCAAATTGTGAAATTTCTAATTCCTATAGGGGCATTCTTGGAATTTGATTCTTGGAATTTAATTCGGTCTAACTGTTTGGATATATAGAAGCATACATATGCACCAAATTGGCCCATTGGATAGTACATGTGATCTAGCGTGGTCGACCACATTGGAAGACTTTTATAACATACGAGAATATCCGGTTCTTAAATTACACTTGTCCGTAATGCGCAAAATATAATATTTTTCCAATACTAAATTCTAAATTTGGATGGGGTAAAGGGGAGGGAAGGGACGAGGTTGTCGATTGGGCATCCACCCACCTTTAAAGGTGAACGAGAAAGATTTCAAATAACAGGTGTCCCTAAATTGCAAATTCTATTTTTAGACACTATCAAACATATTCCCATTAAAGGATTAAAGCGAGAACTGCTTCTTTGTTACAATGTGAAATTTCTTAATTCCTATAGGAGCAAAATAGGAAATTCAGTCTATGTTTTATATTGAAATATAAGCATATACAATCCCCTTTTATTTTAGTTTTAAGTTATTTCTGTAGCCAAATAAAAGGTAGGGATCAAACTTTTCTCGTTTAGAGCTCAGGTCACGTTGAAAGTGTTCGTTCTACGAAGAAACGAATATCGGCTTACGACTGTTAAAGGGATTAGCAGCGATTTGCTGATCCGAAACATCAAAAAAATCATCAAAATTCATATTTTTATATTTTTGTTACTGGTATGGATATGCGAACATAACCTGCAAGTGGTTGGCTTGAAATCCGTGTATTAAAGACAAGGCAGTACTTTTTATCTGATTCTATAATTTCTATACGTGTCAAAATTCCGATTTGAGATCAAAAATGTCTTTCCCGGTGAATATCGCAGATTTTCAGCGTGATATTGTGCGCCATGATCAATACAGTTTGACCTCAAACACAAATATTATTGATCTTTGTTTATTCTGTACTGGTGTAAACCACAATCAGCTGTTTAGTGCGGGTTTTTGAGACGCCGTCGCTGTGTGTCTATTTGGGGGAGACGGTATGACAATTTTCCTCAAATACTTCATTTTTTTCACTATTTGGTGGTTTGTTTCTACATTAAAGCAGTTATATGTCATTGTACACACTTATCCCTGATTTATAAGTTAAACAAATGCATATCCACATTTTTTTCGATTCTCTCGCATTATCGCTGCTAATCCCATTATTAACAACGACAGCAAAAAACCGAAGCAAGGGATTGAAAGGTCGACAATTCCATACGAAAGGAAGGACCCTTTCCCGTATAATGAAAAATACCCATTCGTAACCATGATGTTAAGTGCAGTAACACGTAAAACGAATTAGGTGTACGTGGTTTCACCGGACGTGTTAGGCTGATGAAAATGTACTTCTGTCTTGTTCTATTTCCTTACTGTATCTTGACCTATATCTTGCCGTATATCTGTAGCAAGACTGGTTTATGTCGTATGAACCCCAAAAAAAGCTTTCACACTATTTCAAAAGGTCTTTGTTTCAAAGTACATATTTCACAGGGAATGTTTATTTACAGTAATATGATTGAATAAATAAGTTAAAAATACTTCAATATGTTATCTGATTACTTGATTGATTTGTTAAAAATATTATTTAAAATCTATTAATTGCTGATACTTACGAAAAAAATTCCCCTAATACAATCAACAAATAAAAACGGTAATACTTTTGAAAATGATAAAGCTCAAACTTCATATCATAAGAAAACTACCATAACAATTTTAGGTGAAGTGTTTTCATATAAAACTTCTATTTTGTTTTCAAAACGAAATTTTAAGCAAACCATCCGGAAAACAATACTGTTTCTTAACATGCTTAACCTTGAATGTCGATTACTGTAAAAAATGACAGCAAAATATATTAGTACAAAGTATGAGTTATCTTGATGAGATAAACAGTAAGATGGACAGCCATTGCTTGCATATGTTTTACTCGGAACGATGGTACAATATTGAAACCCATTCGGGGGCTATATTTAAAAAGTGCATTAAAACATGAACGATGTTACGGTAATGAAATGAGGAACCCAAATAAAAACCTAAATAGGAATGAGATAAACCAATATCAAACTTTTGTTGTTTAGAGCTCAGTCCATCTGGAAGATCGAAAACCAAATCAGCACGTCCCTGTTCGATCTACTATAAGAAACGAATATCGGCTTACGACTGTTAATAATGCCAACAACGACAGCTAAGATCGAAGCAAGGATGGAAAGGTCGACAATTCCATACGAAAGGACTTTTTCCCGTGTTAATGAAAAATACCCATTCGTAACCATGATGTTAAGTGCAGTAATACGTAAAACGAATTAGGTGTACGTGGTTTCACCGGACGTGTTAGGCTGATGAAAATCTACTTCTGTCTCGTTCTATTTCCTTACTGTATCTTGACCTATATCTTGCCGTATGTCTGTAACAAGACAGATTTATGTCGTATGAAACCCCCAAAGAAGCTTTCGCACTATTTCAAAAGGTCTTTGTTTAAAAGTACATAATCTTTCACAGGGAAGGTTTATTTATAGCAATATGATTGAATAAATAAAATAAAAATACTTCAATATGTTATCTGTTTACTTGATTGATTTGTTATTGAATATTATTTAAACTCTATTAATTAATTTACGTAAAATAAAATCATCATCATCATCATCATCATCATCATTATCATCATTATCATCATCTTCATCATCATCATCATCATCATTATCATCATCTTCATCATCATCATCATCATCATCATCATCATCATCATCATCATCATCATCATCATCATCATCATCATCATCATGTATTTATAAATCTCCCCAATACATTCAACAAATGAAAACGGTAATACTTTTTTCAAAAATTTTATTTGAAAATTAAAAAACTCAAACTTCGTATCATAAGAAAACTACAATAACAATTTTAAGTAAAGAGTTTTCATGTGAAACTTCCATTTTGTTTTCAAAACGAAATTTTAAGCAAACCATTCGGAAAACAAAACTGTTTCTTAACATGCTTAACCATGAATGCCGATTACTGGAAAAATTACAGCAAAAAGTTATCTTCGCTTAATTTCTAAATAAACGTTACGTTTGACTAGACAGTAACATTCCATTGCACATGTATGTTCTACTCGAAACGACGGTACAAAATTGAAGCCCATTCGTGTCGTTCATTGACACACGAACGATGTTACAGTACGTGGCTGAATCGGATGTACGAGGTTGATAAAAATCTGGTCATGACCAATTCTATTTCCTTCCAGTATCTTGACCTATTTTAAACTATAACATATGGTGCAGGTCTAGTCTATGTTACAGACCTTGTACTGTATTACTCTATGGAAAGATACACTACCACTACCCGGTATACTGTCAGCTAAGGAACCAACTTAATGGGTTCTGGGAACCTTCTCTGAGTTTACATCATAGAGCACTCTACAACTCTCTTTATCCCTCCTCATCCCACGACTTTAAGACTATTGCGAGTTATGCTATAACGCCAGGGAGAGTATCGGTGAAATCTGATAAAAAGACCTATTAGAATTTGGCATATTTATCATACAATACGATTAAAATGCTATTTATAATATGTTGAATTTCCGAATATATTGGACAATTTTTTCTTCAATAAATTTATATCAAACCCTATATTAAATTTACGGGCTCCTTAAAGCAATAGACAGCAGATTTTTTGAAGAAAGCCCCAATTTTCAAAATTTATATTTTTGCAAGTTATGTTGGTATTGTCTAGGAGGCTAACACCTGCGGAACGAGAATGATAAAAAATCGTATTTATCATAAAATATCGATTTTGTAATGAGAATTGGGATCCCAGATTGTACTTACGGCAGAGCTGGAAATGCTAAGTGTATTTCTCGTCCTTATGAAATAGTGCCACCAGTCATTAAATGACCTCTCACTTGACTAGCATGAACCAAAAACACCTATGGATGAGCGTAGATACGTACATGCATGGCTATTTCATATTGGAAGGCAGCGCCGGTGAATTATTATCGAGATCTCTCTATATTAAGTATTCTTATTACAAAATTCCTTCTTTGCGACACAAAGCCATTTTGAGCTTAACCATTCCATGTATAGTTCACCATAGCCAGTTACAAATGCCACCGTGTAAAAAATCTCATTTTTTAAAAAATGGGGGCGCTCACTTCAAAAAATGTGCTATTATTGCTTTAACGGACATTTTTGTTCTATCATTTATAGTGTCTCAAATGTAATGTTTTTATCTTTTTGTTAATTTGAACAAATTGCAAATTCCATATAACAACAATCTCAGGGAAACTTGATTATTAGAATGTGTTTTCCCTACTGTTTGACTTGTGTTAAAACGACAATGGTTGGAACATTCCTCCAAAGAGGGTATACAGATATAACAACACCCGTTTTAAAGACACTATCATGTTTGCCCCGAAAGAGTCAAAATCTTTTAAATTTGCAGAATATTAAAAGTGAAGAATAAGTTCTGTAGAAATGACAGGAATGGGCAAAAAACAGCAGTGCCAAAGATATGAAGCTCCACGGAAGTACGTCATTATTGTAGTAAGTGGTCCGTACGGACATTATGACTAAAATATCCTATTTTGCCCTTATTAGGTTTCTTCTTTCTTGTCCTATAACTTAATGAGGTATATTAGGATACCTAAACGCGTTACAAACATCCAAAATCTGACTTTTTGCTGATTTTTTTCTCGATTTTCCTGTTGAAGTCAAATCAGCATGATAGTGCCTTTAACATAAAGTTGATTAGTAATAGGAGACTAAAAGAAAAGAAAAGAAAAACTTTCATCCCATAAACAAATTTGCGTTTATTGGTAATTTGTATGGCCTAGCATAACGTGCACTCCCTTATTTTATGTACTACCTAAAACCGACTATTACTCCTTCAAAAATCCTTACCGCCGCAAGCTGTTTAATGAAACATACATTCGTAACCATGGTGAAGAATAGTAACCGTGTAAAACGAATCAATGTACGCGGTTTCACTCGGACGTATAGGCCGGTGAAAATCGTGTAACTCTATTGTTATTTCCTAACCTTATCCATACCTATATCTTGCATGCACCAGATACGGTTTATGAAGAATCCAGATACAGGTTAACATCGAGAAATTATTACACTTACCTTCATTAATGTAATTTTGTTTAAAATGGATGTTAAAGGTGCTTGTTCCGATTTATATGTATTTTGTTCTCTACTTGATATGAGACCTGGCACTTGCACATACACCCCTTCAAGGACCGCGTGGAAACAAACTTGCCTGTTTGATGGTAGACCAATAATGCATGTTGCATAGCCATATTCAATACTGTGGCTAATATTGCTGGTTTAACCACTACACGGCGGTTTTTTGTTTATATCTTGGAAGGAAATGGATTTAGGGCTCAAATTTCAGGACGACAATGAGAAAAATACGGCTTTCATCTGATAGCAAAAACGATCGACTTCCCGGGTAAAATCAGGGGGTCCCAAAGAACATCGGAACACGCACAGACCCTTTAAAAGAAATGTTGACGGTAATGTGCTTATTGTACTTGTGATTTAGTTATGTTTAAATCTATATTTATTGAATAATTTGAATATAGAGAAGCGGCGACGTTCAGAATGACCAAATGGATACTCCAGAAGTATATTACAATCATAATAGAATGGACAACATTTTGAAGAAAAAAAAAAATAACAAAGCCCCCCAAAAAAACCAAAAAATGTAAAATATGTTCATTTTTGAATGGCGGTAAAAACATCCACAACACAAATACAGTGAAGTGATACTTGGCATGCAATGTAATTTTGTAATAAACGACATACACACACCCGTATTAAACCAGTCTATATAAATCACTGGCAAATAAGGTGCCGCAATAGCTGTGAACATAAAATATTTCGATTTTGTGTTTTATATACACTGACTAGACTGATACCTTTGGGTGAAAACCAAATCTTTTCACCATAACATTCATTTCATTGAATGTATATTTCCACACATTCCTTAATCACAAAAAAGCGCAGCAGATTTTAAAAGCATAATCGCAATAGGATCCTCTAAATCCATTTGCATATATGAAGATGGTAATGTTTACTATATCAACACGTGCCTTAGTATGGCAGAGCGGAAATTGCGAGCGATAGGCCGGTATAGTCAAATCACTTACTAAAATTGAACTTTATTATTAATAGCAAGAACAACATTAATACAGATTAGCGGAACTGGTTGACGCTAATCTGATTTAGAGACAGTGTGAGGTTTGCCTCCTGTTTGTGTCAAGTCCAACCTCCCCGGGTGGCTTCGGCGCATGGTGGCGCTCGTCCTTCATCCCGCACTTTAGCTGATGATTGAAAAAAGCCTGCGTTCTTTTGACAAATTCGCTCCAAATTTGGCTTGGGGAATTCCAACCGTTTCTAGTGCTTCTAGTGTACTGAAAAGCATCTGACAGTTAAGTAATTTCCTTGAATTATTTTAAGTTGTAGTTAAACAGGGGGCTGGGCTGGGTCTTCGAAAGACCTGCAATCCGTGCTGGATAGTAGTGCAAAGGGTTTATTATTTGCAATTACCGCTATTTGCAAAATCCCTTGGACATGTATGTAACTCTGTGATGCGTCCGTTTTCCCGCCGTTACGACGTTACTTGTTCGATTGCAGGTAAGCGCAAAGATACGCGCGCGTATGGCATGTCCAAGGGACTCATGTCGACATTATATAGTCTATAGGCAGGGGAGGAAAGGCACCGTTGGTTGGCCCCTGTGGGTGGCAATCGGGTAACGGATGGAAAGTTGTCCCGTAGGCGTGGTCAACATTGGGTTTGTAGAGAACATCTAGCATTGGGACGTTTAATCATGGGTGTTGGTATGCTTATGATAATTAGGCAAGGGTATGTCGCTATTTCAATTCGACTGGGAATGGGTACCAAAAAGATGAAGCTGGAAGGTTGGATTTGAGGGGTTGAGTAGTAGCTGTACGAACGTAGTATTAAAAAATGATACTAATAATAAAAGAAAAAATAATAAAAAAAAAAAGAAAAAAATAAATAAATATATATATATATTAAAAAATAAAATAAAAATAAAAAAATACATAAATAAAAGGTAAATGGACGTCAACAATACATAGCAGTAGTATATTGGAAATGTAATTGGGCCAAAGTTCCGACATCAGGGAAGCAAAAAGTGCTATGGAGGGAGTCTCAATTGATCTTCAAACATAAGTAAGGAAAAGGAGTTGAGTCATGGGAACCAACGATTTGATGCAGGAATAGAGTACGTAGGCAGAAGTAAAGCAGTATCAGCTATTGCCAGCAGGAGTAACAGACAGAGTACAAGCTTCAGCAGCGGTTCTGTTCATCCCAGTATATGGGCATAGGCCTAGTGCAGGGCAGTAAAAATAAAAAATAAAATAAATAAATAAAAATAGATAAATAAATCAATATAACAACAACCAAAACAAGGCAAAGCAATCAAACGATGTGGTATAAACAATAGGGATGGGTTTTGAATGTAATTTGGTGATTGGGGGCACCTCGAAGGTCGGCTTGTAGTTTAGTTCATGGAGAGTAACATATGTACAGAATTATATTATGAAAGAAAAATAAAGTAAAGTAATTTAAAAAGCAAAAAAAAAAAAAACAATAAATAAGAGAAATAAATAAAAATCTTAAAAAAAAAAAAACTATAAATGAAATAAGATGACCAATCGCATAAAGGTGGAATAGAATAAATAAAACATTAATACGTAATTCATCAAATGCATTAATAATAAAACGATGCAAACAAAACCACGGAATAAAATTTTTAAAAAAAAAAAAAAAACAGCATTGAAGATAAGTAATAAGTAAATATATAATTACATTACACGCATTGATGAATAAAAACAAGCAAACGAAACACAAATAAAATTTAAAAAAAAAAAAATACAAATAAGATAAAAATTACATTAAAAAAACAAAGCAAAACAAATAATAATAATAATAATAAAAAATTGTAAATAAGTAAATACATAATTATACACGCATTAATAAATAAAAACAGCAAAAACAAACCAATAAACTAAATATGTAATGACCCATAAAACGCTTTAATAAATAAAAACCATGAAACCATCAGATTTGGTATAACCACGCCTACGCAGGTGTCCCACAAGCATGGTACCTTGTTTGAAACGGTAGTGTGTGACCTTTGTGGTTTAGGGCCATTCTTCAAATAAGTAAACTTTTGTTGACAAAAAAAAAAAAAAAAAAAAATGGTGTTGGTGGTATTGCAAATTCTTTACAATAACAGTCCTTCCAAGTTTTCTGCTTGATATTTAAACTACATGTCAATTTTCAAAACAACCCTCCAATTGATAAATGAAATGTTTAATATTGAGATTAAAAGGGTGAGATTATTTCACCATTTCGAATGTTTAGTTTTATATTGATAGGTAATTTGGTTTGAAATACTGCCTAAGTATTACATGGACTTCCTTGTCAGAAATTATGTTGCAGAAGAGAAGAAATACAAAAATTTATAGAAAAATAGGCAAGTTATAACAAAGAAATTTAAATATTGACTTTGGTATGTCACACCACGTGAATTAAATGGCAAGATTTTTTTAGTATTGAAAACCACTGTCTCGTAAGTTCATTTCTCATTTCATTTCTTTTTTCTATTAAGACCTCATAGCTATAGGTAATTTATATAAAAGGCAAAACTTATCTATATAAGGTGACAAAACATACAGATAACATGGTACCTTAGATCACAAGTTCAAATATTAAGGAAAACGAATTGCGTTTGCATTTTCCAAATCGTGTAAGGTTATTTTACAACTCTTGTGTTGTACCGTAGTATGTGATTGTTAATTTCTAATTTCATTTGTAACATTACTAAATGTAAAGGCCGCCCGTCCACTTATGAAACCAGTATAAGTTCATTCTACATTATAGTTGATAGAAATGCAATCATAATAAATAATTAAGCAGACGATATTTGGGTTGTGAACTTGGATATTCATAGGATAATTAGCTTCATGTTTTCAATTAACATTACAAATGGAAGATGTGTAATACTAATTCTTTTCCATTTGTTTCATTAGCTTTAAATTGTTAGTCATTCTAAAGATTGACAATAATTTTATTTAATGCACGTCTCACACTTTATTTAAATAAGTGTAATTGTCTGGAATTAATTATATAAAATGTTTAAACTGTAAGTGACCAATCCGATAGTTATTCTTTGTTTAATTTTAAATTCCAATTCAAGCCATGTTTGATAACGATCTGGACAGTAATGTAATGCACGATCTCAATGTCTCACACATATAGGTTCATTTCTTTATTTTCACAGAATGGATATAGTTGCTTTGTGAACAATTTTGAAATGTGCACATTTATCCCATTGTCAGTTTTAAGATGTTAAATGAAGTCTGGTATTGTAAGATCAATTTCATTGTTTGCAATAATTTTTTTCAAATCATTTTGCAGCGCTTTTAACTTTGTAAATTAATATGTTACATGACATTTTACCTTCTCTGAAAGTTCTACCACATTAATCAATTTACTATTTACAATAATATCCATTAAATACATAATATTAGAACTTCCATTTCTGAAGCATGAGCAAGTTAAAGTTATATGTTCATATTTCATTGTCAAAGCTAGCCAGTTTATACTGACCTTCCGTTTACAAAAATAATGGTTTAGTTCTTTCTTCTTGCAAAAAAGTTATTGATGAGTTGATTACTGTCACACACGTGACCGGCACTCACCATTTTAGTATAAAGGCTGGCTTAAACTGGATTGTCCATTTGTCCTTTACAAAAGTGGGGGACGAGGTTGCAAAATTTTAACAGACTTGCAATATTTCAAACACGGGATTCTGCATTACTAGGAGTACATGCTCTTTCCAAGTTATTGTAATGTAAGGGGGAAATAGGTTTGGAATTATGGGAACACATAAGATTTATTACAACTTTGTTTTTGGTGCCCACATTAGACAATGGGTCACAATTCGGTGTTATAAGTCTATGATGATGTCAAACGCGTAAACCTCCAATGTCACACACATGACCGTTCTTTGCGATATCAATTTGTTAATTACCATGTAAAGTTTGCTGGTTACTTTTATTACCAAAAATTGTTGATTAATGGGCGACTACCATTGTCTTTCCATGAATGTGAGTACTTAATAAATCAACAGAATTTTTTTTATTTGGTTAGAGATTATTTTAAATTCTAAAAACTCCTAATTGTCTGAGGTCACAAACCGTGAACGAATTTATGTGCCCCTGATTGGCAAGAACACCGATCTGGCGTGAGGTACTCAATGGGAAGGGTTACTCATTATAACAAGGTAATACAGATTGATTACACTGGCAAAACAGCTGGGGATTGAAAATCAAAATTTACCATTAGGTCTTCAAACGTTGACCGAAGAAATGGGTTTATACGTGTCTATGATATTCAGGTAATTATGTTGTTTAACGTTATGGACAAACTTTAAAGTTAGCCTAAAATTACCGTTGTCTTTTAACCTCTTTTCAACGTCTCTATAGTGTTTGAGTATGTCATGTATGTTTATAATGTTATCTCTATTCTGCCGATGACCTTGACTATCATCTGTGAGCAAATTGAGGGAATTCATAATTTGTGAAAATGTCCAGTGCCGCTTTAAGGATGAAACGTGTATTCCAGATTTACTAATGCGCCATATTATTCACTAGGTACCATGCAGAAATTCCAGAGAGGAAAACAGAGGCGATCAGGACAGGGGAAGAAAAACCACAGTAGGCGGGTAACTGGAGGAGGCAGCCAAGGGCGTTGCTTTGCGTTGCACCCTGGGACGGGGACGTTAAAGGAGCCGACAGTGGTGCACACGCAGCACAGAAGGAGGAAAGGAAACGCGTTCAGCCGCTACTCAATATAAACGGAAGCGTCTTGAATTGAGGAAAAAAAGTCTCATTTAATTGCTCTCTGTGCATGGATGTTTAATTTTGTTGCATCCCATGTGTTCATGATCTCTTTATTGCCCCCTTTATTGGGTGCATGTTCAGGGGTCCGTCTAATATTGGTCATCCACTTGTTTCATGTGAGGGCTAGGTTAAAATGGATCTGAATTTCATATTCACGACGACGTTTAAGGTTTCAGAGTGTACTCGCCGGAGCACGCCGTGGTAAATAAAGTGGGGAAAAGTATAATATCGAAATCGAAACTAACTGATACAATGGTGCTCACAACGCCGCTCAAGGATGCCACGGTAACCGAAGGGCGAAAGCGAAGCCTTGCCAATCATGCAAATAGTTGGCGACACGATGACCACTTTCCAGAAACTATACTGACGAATACAACAGTGAACGCGCCGCCAGTGGCGGTAATAGCACTTGGTTGAGCCTGGCAAATGGACAGATACAGCTCACTTACAGCCAGGGACAGTCAATTGAGCCCACACAGGGACGGCAGCGGGCTCCGCTCCAGGTGAGACAACATAGTGTTAGTTAAAATAGATGATTTACTAGGTTATTGTTTAAGTGTGGATAATGAGATTAATTTCTGGGGTATAGTTAATTAATTGACCCGAAAGTATGCAAACAAATGATTTGCTGGGGGGCGAAAACTTTAATTTCATATTCCCACAATAGGGTTTCGAATTATAACACACATGGCGCAATGGTGTTTAACTGGGCACGCTTTTACAAAGCTGTAGTAGGATTCCCCACTCAGTTAAACCTTTTGTATAAGCAGTTTGTGGGTTTGCCAATTTCTTTTGCATATCACGTTAACCCATCCTTCAAGTTCCGACAAGAGAATTTAAACAATACTACTCCCACCAAAATCACACATGTGACCATTAGTGTTATAATTTGTTAATTTAAACGGTATCTCCCATGTCAAAATGACCAATCTTTGCGAAGTGGATTCTTTAATTGGTTAGGTTTGGCTATTTAAAGGTACACATGGCACATTTAAACATAGTGCGCCCTCTAGATTTTCCAAATTGTTATTTTTGCATGGGTTTAAAGCTTGTATATACATTAGCCTCACCTGAACTTATTAAGCCCCAAATCAGCGCGTTAGGGGAAGACAGAACGATTTGTAATTAATGAATTCAGCCAACGGCACAGCCCAGAATGGCGGAACACAAGTGGTTAACACGCCCAAGGGGGAGTATCACGGGCATGCACCTGTTTGACCCGTCTGTGACCTTTGTGGTTTTTATATCAATGAGATGGTCTGATGATATTCATGAAAATAAGCCACATTTTATTGATTTAATGTTACAGGAAAACTTAAAAGTTAGCATACACATTACCTGGTGTCTTTATCTCTTATTAACGTCCCCCGTCCTCTGCCTGTGGGTATGTTTATTTGATGTGTTAAAGACATCTCTATTATTCCAATGGCCCCTAGACTATCATTTTTGCAAGCAAATTGATGAATTCATATTTTGGGGAAATGTGCCAGTGCCGATGTAAGGTGAGTTTTGTATTAGGATGTGGTGAACGTCATTGTCTATTTATGTTGGACATTCCAAAAATTTTTTTTCGTGTACCAATCAGTTCTGGTCAACATAAATAAATAAATGATTGTTTAAAAAAGTGATGTTTTAGGTATTTCTGGGGTACGGAACACCTTTTACTAGTGGTTTGTGTTTTGGATTTAATAATTGCCAATTCATATAGCTTTGTCTACACTAAAAAACATTGGTTTAAACTACTAAAGCTTTATTATCATGTGTGACTTCTTATATGCGTTACTTTAATTTTTAACATTAAATATAGTTAGTATAGTTGATTTATTCAACATTAAGTCAACATAGCAGCCAAAAGGTGAATTTGGTAGCATGAAATAAAAAAAAAAAAAAAAACAGAAGTTCTGACACTCATCATTAACTATACCAATTAAATTGCTAAAATTCAGCAACTCTCATTATTAACATATTAAGAAAAAATATGCATACAACGACATAAATGAAAACCGCCCACTAAAATGCATACAAACATGTCTACATCAAGACACCCCATTTGCATCATCCTCTTAACACAACACTAACAGATTCCCACACACCTCGCATGTACATGCCACACACTACATCCAAACACATGACACACTCATGCACACAATCACCAGACGAACACACTCCTGCCCTCACATTTGCACACATACACCCACACACACGGCAACACCTTACAATAATAATAAGATTAAATATTTATTTGAAGTACTTTGCAAGATTGAGCACTTGTCAAAATGGTACATGTGCAGATAATATTATGACAAAGGTCAAAGATAGAATACAAAAATGAGCAACCAGTAATACTGGGAAAGTGAATGGGTAATGTGTATCCAAGTACATTGGGCACACTTTACCGATGTCAACATGTTCATTGATGACAGGCCATAGTGAAAAAAGCATACATGCACGTACAATAGTCAATGCACGAAACAGAGATTAGCATAGGCCCCACATAATTAGCATAACATAACTAAATTTTAGTATAGCGTGGGCGACAAATAATATTGTCAATCATCCAATTTCGCCAGTTTGTACTTGGGCTCATAGCTGGATCATCTTGTCCTTTCTTTCCAAATTGTTATCCAGGTACTAGTTTTTAATTTGTTTTGGTTTTGACCCATTTCCACTTAATTCAATAAATTTTAAAGTTCAGGGCAGTATACCGTGTGAGGCCAGGATATTTAATGGGGGATCATTTTGGGACATTGGTCAGGCTGATGAATTTACTGGGTGAAAAAATAATTATCAGGGTGGGCCCTAGCCTAACCACTTTCAGGTTCTTTACTCACTGGTTCCCCGCCTGAACGGGGGGTTGGTGTGGGTAGGTTAATAAAAATGTCATTCCGGGGGGTAATGGCGGGCGGTATTGTGGTGGAACCCCAATTCCGGGGTGGCGCCCTGCGGGTGTTTTTCTTGGGTTTTTGTTAGGGGTGATTGAAAAAGAGGGCGGAGAAATATGATTTTTGATTAATCTAGGCCTAAAAGGGAATTTAAAAGGATGCAAGGGTATTAAAATTAATAAAATTTAATTATCTCAAGTTAGCAACCGAGCCGTGCAGGGCCTAATCGGTAAACTGCCTAAGGTATGTGGCGAATATTATTGGATTAATTCTAGGATAAAAGACATTAAGGTTAATTAAAATAAATTATAGCTCAAGTTAGCCTCGCGGTGTGCAGGCCTAATGCAAACTTGTCTGGCGTTATGCGGGGAATACTGATTCATAAATTATATAAAGGATAAAAGGGACCAGCGTCGTTAAACGGTGCAGTTTTTAGACTTGCGCTTGACGTAATGCGGCCGCCTGGTTTCGGATTGATGAAAATTAGTCTTCAAATCAGCCAATTGCGGTATTTCAGTGCCTATTGAAATTGTCCGTGTCAAGCGGCAACCGGGATTGCGAATTGTCAATAAATGCTGAGCTTTACCATGGCTAGTACTCCACATCTTGTGTTTTGGTCGTTCCTTCCGTCTGTCGTAATAAAGATTAGCGTAACTGGTTGACGCTAATCTGATTTAGAGACATGTGAGTGTTGCCCTTTCCTGTTGTGTCAAGTCCAACCTCCCCGGGTGGCTTCGGCGCATGGTGGCGCTCGTCCTTCACCCGCTCACTTCTAGCTATGATTGAAAAGCCTGCGTTCTTGGACAAATTCGCGCCAAATCCCACCCACCCCCTGGCTGATGGTGGTGATTATTTTTCCTTTGGGTTTTTGTTAGGGGTGATTGAAAAGAGGGGCAAATATGATTTTGATTATTCTAGGATAAAAAGGAGGCAAGGTTAATTTTAAAATTAATAAAAACTTAATTATCTCAAGTTAGCACTCGAGCAGTGCAGTGCCTACTGTAAACTTGCCTACGGTATATGTGGCGAATATTATTGGATTAATTCTAGGATAAAAGGAGGCAAGGTTAAGAAATAAATTTCAGCTCAAGTTAGCACTTCGCGTTGTTGAAGTGCCCCTAATGCAACTTGTCTGGCGTTAGGCCGGGAATACTGGATTTCATTAAATTCTATAAGGGAATATAAAGGGACCGCGTACACGGTGCCGTTGTTAGAATGCGCTGAGTAATTGCGGGGCGCCGTTTTCAGATGATGGAACACTTAGTCCAAATTCCGCACGTGCGTTATTTCAGTGCCATTGAAAATGCCGCATTTCAAGCGGCAACCGGGAGATGCGAAATTGTCAATAAATGTGGGGCGGACATGGCGAGTTACTCCCCAATCTTGTGTTGGTATTTCCTTCCGTCGGTCGCTTACTAACAGTGGTTGTTAGACAGCTTATAATTACTTCACATCGCATACTAGTTTTTTTACTCATAGTCCACTAATTTGTATGATTTGACCCCACACCAAATTGCAACAGGAAACAATTTTGGTGTGAATATACTCTGAAAATTAGGTCCAAAAATAATATATTAAAGTCTACCAAAATCAAACCGAGGGGAACATGTAGAAATAAGGGGAAACGGTTGTACAGGGGTAAATTAGAATTGTTCGAATTGATTTATTTAAATATTACCAATTTATTTGGGGACTCCTACGGTTGAAAAAAGGTATACGCGTTATAGTTTTAGTACAATCGGCTCATAACAGTTCAAGGTCTCTGGGGTTAGGTAAAAATTCGTAGAATGGTCCGATTTGATCGGACTGTTGTAAAACGTTAAATTGTCCCACTAGATAAGTAAATGTAAATAGATTCTTTGTTTGAAACTTCCTATATAATGTGAATTACAGAGCTATGGACTAGTGACCTTCCCATAGACCCGTAGGCCCCAGTCAAATTGGAGTTCAAATGGATGCAACGAATATTATAGATGGTGCAACCAGTATATTTTTTGCTGGTTTCTGTACCATTGAACGAACCTTTGACCCATTTTTATAACGAACGGATATATCTTAAAATTTACCCCCATTGTGACCTTGAACCTATTTGATCTCATAACTATTGAAGCTACAACCTGGCAGATATGGCAACATACCTTTTTTTAATCCTGAAATGTAACGAACACGTTGGCAAACTTTTCGACGCGTTTTGAACTTTTCATATTTTGACCCCTGTAAAACCTTACCCCTTAAAAATATATGTTCCACTCCTTTGATTGTAGTAGACTTTGATATGTTGTTTTAAAGGTATTCTCAATACTATTCTGTTGGAATTGATACCCCCCCCCTCTGTTGCATTTAGTGTTGGTTCAGGCGCATTCCATTCTATTTTGACTGCCGGGGGATGGGTGGAACGGAAGAGGGATATCAAGAAGTTATGAATTTGTCTAGGAATTTCTTCCGGTCTGTGGTTGTCACATGGTATATTGCGCGTGCAATTTTTTATTGAAGGTCTGTGGTGATGATAATTTTGTACTTTACCAACAGGCACGCTCATGTTCCAATTAAAAGATTTTTTCCCACTATACATGTAAGATCGCTGATCATAAACACACCTTGATTGCTGCGTTTATACAATCAACGATTGTGAAAATAACACTTCGAATAAAAGAAAATGCTTTGAAAAGTTGCCATTCCGGCCTATATTGGAAGTTAACACAATATAAATGAAAAGTCAAATTGAAAAGTGGGCTTGATATCCGCCCTAGGTGACGCCCAAATAGCTGGACAGTAGTTCCTTAAATTAGGTTTCTTATCACTATTATAACCTCTTAAAAACGCTTCGTCAAATATGATTTTACACCGTTTTCTAGTCAAATCTGACTGAAAATCTGGTAGAAATCCGCCAGAATATAGTCATATTTGATCAAATTCGGGTCAAAATGACCTGGTTCTGGTCAAATTGCCTATTTTCCCCAGTCAAAATTTGACTAAAAACTCGTAAGATCATATTTTACTCGGCACCTAGTCAACGTGTTTCGACTCAGTATAGTTTGAATATCCAAGAAAGTCATTATGATATTATAATTATCCAAAATTTTTTAAGTGGAGGGTTGGCCCAAAATTTAGGTTTCACGCGCCCCCTTCTCCCCCTCTTCCCCTGCGCCGCCTTTCTTGCTCAATTATTTTTGAGACCATTGAGATTTTTTAATTTAATTAGCCAAATTCTTTAGATAGAGCAGCATCTACGTATTGTTTACTAGTCAACGGAAGAAGCGCACTGTAACCGTGTACTGCAAATGACCTTTACTGTCAACTCGTATAAGAAACATGTTAAGATATTGAGGTTGAATTAGACACATCAATTTTGAGAAGGCATCTCATAAAAGTACTGTCACGACTTCCAACTTGTATATTAAATGTCGCAGTTTTTAAATTGGACAAGACATGAGACTAGTTCAGGCTACTCTGGTAAACAGATTGAAAAATAGCATTTGAGTAGACAATGATTCACAAATTAATTAATGATACTGACATATACCTTTTTCAGAAGTACACCCTTGTGAGGTTCTAACACTAAATACATTCGATTCCAGGAGCATAATCCCAAGTGAAATGTAGATCTCCTGAGCATACATTCAGACTCTTGCGTGACTCACTTAAAGATGCATTCGTGATTTAAGCCACTTCTTTTCTTGTTTTATGATCGATAGATATTGTCGAAGAAAGCTTAGTTTAGTTGGTTCTGACGTTGATTTCTGTTATACTTTCCACGACAGAAATGACAAGATTCCGAATTTCTTCACTCTAAGAAAAATGTGCGAAAGAGGCTCTAACATTGTCCTCTACATGGAACCCCGTAAGGTTTTTCAATTAACCAAAAAGAGTTCTTTTACTGTTGTGTATAGCACCTTCTATAGTTCTGTTTAGGAATATCTTTGGGTTCTCATTTTAAGAACCATTTTAGGGTTGCATTCTCGCGAGTTCCATTATAGAGGACAAAAAAGGTTCGAAGTCGCATTTTGTTCTTGGAGTGTTTCAGAGCAGATCAAATACACGTACGATTAGCCATAGGACAACGGTTCAGTGCTATGGACCACCATATGTACTCAGGCTAACCCAGACTTCTTATAGCATGTCAGAGCGTTTCCATAAAACATCTGATCGATAGTTGATTGAGTTGATTTTAATTGTATTTAAAAAAAATAAAAAAAATGAAACATTAATTAATATTAAAAGCCAATTCAAACTTTCTACTGTGTAAAGACAGAACGCGACCTCTGTACCTGTACCAACTCGACTTACGCTCACGTCACGCACGTCACCCATAATTGATTGATTTGATTTTGTATTCGGTAAAACAAACCTTAAACTTACACTAATTGCCAATAACATAGTAAAATAGAAAAAACATGAATATAAAATACAATTAAGAGAATAAGTTATTTATACATAAAAGACATAAAATTGTTTCGCCTGGATAGCCCATGAAAGTCATAAAAATAACTTATTTCCAATGGGGTTCAATTCTGGGTTCAATTGAACAAGCCAAATTTGGAATGGAAAACAAAAATATTGCACAAGGCATGTAAAAGAGAATAAATGTAGATCAACCAGCATCTAGAGCAATGCGCATGTAATTAAAAATGTATGTTGAAATAATAACCTACAGTAAAAGGGCTTGGCTTTCCCAAATCCTTTTAGTTCCAATTTTGAAACTACAAATTTCCTTAATTTTTTAAATCTCATCTGGAAGAGAGTTCCAGTCATGAATAGCACAGTTAAAAATTGTGGAACCAGCACATCCCTTTGTTCTTGGAACTCTGAAATTCTAAGTGCTACTCCGTGTGCTGTATTTGTGAACTGTGCTAACTTTATCAAAATTTTCATGGAGGTAGGGAGCACATTGATCATTAAAAATCTTAAAAGCATGACATAGGCGAAGAAATTTTACTCTGTCCCGAACACTCAGATATCCAATTTGATAACGTTCTTTATTGACCAACATGTGATCGGGGACCTCTATTTGTAATGAAACAAGTAACGCATTTTGTTCTGGTAGTTTGGAGTCTGGTTTGTGAGATTTGAATTGAGACCGGAATACCATGACGAAGCAGCATATAAATAAAACATTGAATACGTCAGAACATTAGAAGTTTGTCGACAATTTTGGTTTAAGGTACGCGGCTTGTCTGTTCAAAAATTTCAACCTAGCATTCGCTTGCGAAAAAACATAATTGGCAATGTTTTCCCCGGACACAGTTGGTCAATCTCAATCCAAGATATTTAACTGACTTTTTAGCATTTTTGTGTGACCATCACTTTGGATTAAAATCAGATATATTGTTTAACCTTTCGTTTTGATCCATAGATGACCATTCGTTCTTCCCCAGGTTCAGCACAACATGTTATCAACCAGCCACTTATTACAAGAATCCAAAGCAGAGCCACTGTCCTTGGAAATCACCTCCGGATCTTTGTGGGAGAAAAGGATGTACTGTCATCGGCATTACGTAAAAGTTTACAATCCAGAATCAACACAATTTCCATATCATTGATGTAACAGAGGAATAATATTGGACCTAAAAGGCTGCCCTGGGAACTCCGTATGTTGACATCAGTGGTTTCGAGAGTTTTCTACCAACGTAACCCCTGTTTTCTTTCAGATAAATATGATCGGGACCACTCCACTGACTCCGCCCCATAGCTTTTTTTAAGTTTTTCAAGGAAGAATTCATGGTTCCCCGTGTCAAACGCCTTTTGTAGTCAAGCATTACCATGCCAGTATATAAGCCACGAACGATTGACATTTGATAAAATCTAAAATGTACATGATGAAGAGGCCGTAGAAAATGATTGACGAAAACCAGATTGATTTGATACAACAATTGTTTGCCACAAGATAATTTTCAAGCTGAACATAAATAGATTTTTCCAAAATTGTTGACACAATGTTTAAATATCACTGGCCTGTAGTTCTCCCACTTCAGTTCTTTTATCTTTTTTGAATAGTGGTGTTTACTTTATCCATTTTAAAATCATTTGGCACAATGCCGATTGTTATAGAAAGATTGACGATGTGGTGATAGTGTTTTGAGAACAGAAGCACCATCTTTTAAAATCTGGCAGGGATATTATCAAGACCGTAACTCTTGTATGCATTCAGACTACCAAGCTCCTTTTCAATGAATTCCCTTCAGTTGAACAGTGTTTCATTGTGTATTGTAATGTTTGATTCCGCTATTTGAAACAATTTAAGAATTCTTTCAATTGGCAAAAATATTATGTATATTAAAATTGAATTGAAGGCAAATATTTTTCTGTCATTTTTAAAAATGTCCTAATAGTTTGTTGTAATTAAAAAACACGAAATTAAAGATACGCGAAATAGACAATATATTGGTATAGCCTACTCTTTTCTACGAAGCAACAGAGCCACGTTGGGGTTTGAAGTTGTTTCTATATGATTTGTAAGCTAAAAGCACATAATTTTAGAATTGTTTACAAAATGAAAGTTTATCCACAAAATGCAATCATATGTCCCACGGTGTGCACGATCGCGTTCACTTGACTTTTATTTGCCCTCGACGAACGCTCTGTCTTACACACTAAATTTCCACTGAAAAACTGACAAAACCTGGTTGAAATTTTTCAGTTATAAATGGTTGCGGGCTTTAGTATTACTATTAATGAAAATTAAAAGGTTAACCAGTACTTCCCTTTTAACTTGGATTAGGACCTGGGACAAAAAATCTGCGATGCACCGTTAGCGACATAACGCGGTTTTGCTGTTGGAAGTTGAAATCAAGTCTTGTGCAAGTGAGCTTCAATACAAAATTCCACGCTTTTTTCCGACTGATGTTTTTGTTAAATTTTAGGTGTAAATGGGGGCTTGCGGGTGTTATTTTCCATCAAACATAAAGAAAAAATATATATTAATTGTAGATGTGCTAGAAGAACATTGGACTTGCGACAAAAATTCTAACACTTTTGGTTTTGTAGATATACAGCGCCGTACTGATGCACCGTATGTCTATGTATTGGTTAAATGTTTGAGGTCACTACATGTGGAGCTATGTGGAATAGGAAAAGTAGACAGAAAGTTTGTATTGCTTTAAAAAATTGCTTTTTCGGAAATTTATCTAGAATGAGATGGTCAAAAAAATTAATTCTGTTACACAACAGGTAAACATATATCTCAACAATGAGGGCGTGCGTCATAAGAACTATGGTATTACTGCTTTAAAGGTCAATATCTCGATTGGTTATCCCTACCACCACAAGTCATCATCTGAGCACGTGCAATGAGCTGCAGCAAAAAAAAAAAAAATAAAAAATTAATTTTTTATTCTTTTGAAAAAAAACTTTTTATGAACGTAGTTTTGATGTGGTTTTATTGTGTGGTTAGATATGTATTATAATTTATTGTAATTACATGTATGGTTATATAGCCAAAATATACTTACGTCAAGACGGCCATAAGTACCTTAATTTAGCTTATTTTAGAGCAGATCCCAATGATAGCCTTGTCAGACTTGTAAATCTGAATCTTTACTTCTATATTTAGACCAGGTCCCGAGCTGGGCGTTTCAGATAGAATCTCATAAAAGAACAATCGTTTATGTCTCTTCCAGGTCTTTTAGACTGGGTATCTGAGATCCTTTAGCTAATGCTACATGTACTTAAATACTCTTAATTCAAGCCAGGACCTAGGGCTAAAAGCATTAGACTTAATATAAAAACATGCAATTACTTCTATTTGAATTGTCAATTTTATATCTTATTCTTTGAAAGCCTCCTGCTTTGTTTGGGTTATCACGCATCAATTTATGATTTAATAAAATTGTTCGTATTGTTTGCAGAGGAAAATGAAGATAATGTGATATTCGTCCAATGCTTTTAATAAACAGTTTTATATACAATGACTATTACCTTAGATATAACTAGGCACGAATGAAAGAACGACAACTGGACTACATGGTATAAAATGTATCGATCACCGACAGTGAGTTATTCCTTTTAGGATGTATTCAGTGGCTTGGCGATAATGTTGCTGCGGGCGTTATGGAGAAACCACGATTTTTGTTGTCTTTTCCGCATGTAATGTGTTTGCCAACGTGCTGCCTCTTATATATTTATACACAGAAACAGAAATAGACGAAATTTGTTCATGCTTCGCACACGGCGTGCTCACGAACAGTCGCGTTGTGTGAAGATTCGATGGTCATCAGCGTGATCATCAAAACAGTAAAATTTTCTTTCTGAATTCTCGACATGCAATATGACATTTGGTAATCACTAGTGAAAAATACACAATAGATCCTATTGTCTTTGTGCTCCAAATTATATAGAAATGAGTTAAAGATTGAAATGCTATTTAAGTTTCAAACGTATATATTTTAAAGCGAAAATGTCCACTTATTTTTGTTGAACATGCATGAAAACTTCACAGCAGATTACACACTTATTTTAACGTTGCTTTGTATTTAAGTAAGCAAAGTAAAGTCTCGTGCCGAGCAAGCTCGTGCGCGGAGTACCCATCTCTCTTTCCATAGCGTTTGGGCCAGACTCTCCGTATTATGTTTGCTGTGGGGGGTTCGCCACTCCTCCCGCACAGCGAGTCTGTTACTTTCCCAGCATTGAATAATGCTGGTACCCATTTATACACTGGGTGGAGAGGAGTAATTAAGGTAAAGTGCCTTACTCAAGGGCACAACACGTTGGCCGCAGTGGGACTCGAACCCACGACCTTTGGATTGCGGGACGAGCGCTCAATCCACTGGACCACACGCTTTGTATTTAAAGCATTTAAAAAGTACTAACAGACTACTAAGTAAAGTTTGAGCCTATTATGTAAATTAAGTATGTGGTATGTAATGTTACCTTATTATTAGGGGTGTTTTGGTTGTGGTTATAATTTTGTTAAGATTCACATAGTACAGCGTATTTTGTGAAAAGTTGTTTGCACCTTTATTATGATCTTGCAAGTTTTACAAGTCCCTCTTTCATTTCATGTGTAAATAGACCCTCGCCGATACTAATTACAGGTATATTAAACCAACGTCAGCATTGAGAAAGTAAAGCAATGTAATCAGGAGAGATATGAAGTAATAGCATCACTTCACGCTTACAGATAAGGGTGGAGGGGGATTTTTTTTGACCGGGAGTATAGTTCACCAAAGCCTGCTCCTATGATCTAGGTATCGTACTACATTTAATTAAAAATGAACCGAATTACTGAATACGGGACACCACCTGGTATGTAATTTTGTCTAAAGCCATTGGCAGACGGTACCTATTTATGTATTTTAGTCTATAATATAGTCGCCAAATGTTAGAGACAGAATGAGCATTTCGATGACGTTCATAAAGTTTAACTTTGCACCAGGCCTTCTCCACCGGGAAGGATGTATTGAATCCAAGGTATTTTTTCAACTAGTGTTTAAAATATTAATCTTATTTTTGCAATTACTAAATCGACATCATGTCATGATTTCAACCAGATTTGACTTGTAATGGTAAATTAATGTTGCGGGCATGGATCAGTACTAAATCAACATTAAAATACCATTGTTCTTTAAAGGCTGATTCCGAGATTTCCTGAGGAAAGCACCCTCAATATTCAAAGAAATCAGTTTTTGGAATATACAAAATGTTTGTCCACTTACTAATTACTGTGTGAAAACGAAAAGCGTAAATCGACGTGCTTCGTATAGAAAATCACAACTTTGTAATAAAATATCGGATCCTGGATTTTTGTTATACAACATATAGAGCGGGAGGATCCTGGGTCAAACATCATCGTTCATGTCCCACTACATCTAAGCTTTGACACCTTAGGTAGTTAATATGGACCCTCTACACTGGGGTACGGGGGGGGGCTAAAGCCCCCTCAAAGTTCTCAAGAAAAAAGGAAGGAAGAAAGAGGAAGGGAGAAAGAAAAAAGAGGAAAAGAGAAGGAGAAAAGAAGAAGAAAAAGAAGAGGAACATGGTACATTTATTTGATTTTTTTCATGCAAATGTGGATCAAAAAGTGTCGGAAGAAGTACGCAAGGAAAGGCGTTTTCAGATCTTGAAAACCCTAAAACCTCAGGAGCTTCAGGGGCTCTGCCCCTGGACCCCCGCCGGGGCGTTTCCCCTGCACCCCACCAGGGGCCCTCACGCGGGCCCCTGGACCCCACCCGTTAGTCGCTCCGCTCGCTCTGCTCGCTTCGCTCTCATGGTTCGAACATCTTTAGTCCAGCCCCCCTCAATAAAATTTCCTGGGCACGCCTATGCTCTATATCAATGCAAGGTAGTTCTCAAATATTGGTGTCACTTTTTCTATAGGGGCCAATTGAAGTTTACACAGGGGTCAAACTTTGAAAATACTCCAATCATGTTAAAATGTATGCCATATTGTCCGTCTTGTCACAAGGATTCCAAAATTGTATAGTTTCTACTATCTATATATGACCATTAGTTTTAGAGTTATTGGGTAAAAATGGCTAAAATTGTAAAATGGTAAATTTCCATTTGTACAGGGGTCAAAATCGGAAGTTGCTCCAATTTGGGTAAAAAATAAACCAAATTGTTCATCAAGCTTAATGTGTCATAATAAGGAATAGTTTGTAGCATCCGCAACCCGTAGTTATCATGTTATGTGACAAAATAGGTCATGGGGCAACATAATGCAATTGGTATTGACCTTCTTTCACTTTATCTCGGTAAGTAAACATTTAACATAACCAAAACTATACTTATTGGGAGTCCTCTTTCCTCAGGCAATAATTTGCAACTACACACACTGGCCAAAAGTATTGCAACATGCAGAAAACGAAATTTATAATCACCAAATGATTTCAAATTATACCATGGATTCTTGACAACACAATACGTATTAAATTCCAAAGTTGTGGTTTTTATACAGATGCTATTCCCCAGAATCCAAGATGGTGACAAAACTTTTAATTTGATTAAAGGAACAGCAAACGATAACTTGCCGATTCCACTCCAGAAGGAATACAGACACAGAAACAAAAGAAATGGCTTCAAAACAGCCGCTTAATGAATTGTATGGGTTCAATAGGGTTTATTTTAAATGTTTATGGGAGAAAATCATAGTGGTAATGTGGACCGAAAATGAGATAAAGTCAATGGAAGACAGTGGTCTTCGAAAAATTCGAGAAATTCTGAGACACACGAAATGCAATTCGAATGATAAATCACGTGGTTTACGTAAATCATGTTTCACATTGAATGACAAACAGCACAAAGTCAACGGTGCAACTAAAAAGTTATTTTCAATTTAACACGTGACTTCTTTCTTGCCATTAAATTTCCGAGTCCAACGGTAATGAACATGCTTCCATCTTTTATTGACATTATTTCATTTTCGGTCCATACAACCACGCCGATTTTCGCCCTAAACATTTAGAGTAGACCATGACAAACCCGTAACTGTCAATTAGCGACTATTTTGCAGCCTTTTTGACGTTCCTGTGCTTGTATTTCTTCTGGAGCACAATCGGCAAGTTATCATTAGGCAGTTCCTTTAACCCGCCATATTTAGGAATCATGACAATCAAATTAAACATTTGTCGCACTACTTAATTCTTGGAAGCAGCATCTGTTTGAAAAGCACAACTTTGACAAGGATTACGTAATGTGTAGTCAGGAACTCCTGGTACAATTTTAAATCAATTTTTGAATATAAATTGCTTTTTCGCATGTTGCAATACTTTAGGCCAGTGTGTGTATTTAAAATATAATCAGAGTAACTTTTATTGTTGACCCCTGTACAATTGAGATGTTTCAACATGTTTGGGTTAGTTTAAAAGTTTGACCCCTGTGTAACCTTAAATTGGCCCCTATTGAAAAAGTGACATCACAATTTGGTTAAGTCATTATTTCTACAAATTGTTTGTAGAGGACACTTATCTCGGAGGGTCGTCGTCGAGGCCAAATTGTGTAAACCACGTATTTCAATACGGATACAATCGCAATCTCTAGTAGTGCGCCGTCCACACTCAATAGAAAAACGTTTCACCAATTTGCAATCGGCAGTGGTGGCTAGTATGCCAGAAATCGATTTTTGAATGATTTTGAACTTTACCCACTCCAGACCCCTTAATATAAGCACTGACCCAAGCCCCATATGAGGTGTACTCCAATTGGGGTGAGAGGTCATGTGGGCCGATTAAAGGGGCATTCTTGGAATTTGATTCTTGGAATTTAATTTGGTCTAACTGTTTGGATAGGCTATATAGAAGCATAAATGTGCACCAAATTGGTCAATTGGACAGTGCATGTGATCTAGCGTGGTCGACCACATTTGGAGATTTTTTTATAACATGAAAAAGAAGCATTTCTCAGATCTTAAATTAACACTGGGTTAATGAGAAAAAAATAATATTTGTCCAATACTAAATTCTCAGTTTGGATGGGGTAAAGTGGGAGGACCAGGTTGTCGATTGGGTCACCCAACCTTAAAGGTGCAACGAAAGATTTCAAATAACAGGTGTCCCTAAATATGTAAAAATTCTGATTTTAGACAGATGCTATTCCCAGAATCCAAGATGGTGACAAAAACTTTTTCAATTTGATTAAAGAACGCAAACAATAACTTGCCGATTCCACTCCATAAGGAATACAGACACAGAAACAAAGAAAGGCTTCAAAACAGCCGCTAATGAATTGTATTTGTAAGAGGGTTTATTTAAATGTTAATGGAGAAAAAACTCGAGAGTGGTATGTGACGCGAAAATGAGATAAAGTCAATGGAAGACAGTGTCTCGAAAAAATCGAGAAATTCTGAGACATCCGATATGCAATTCCACAGATTAAATCACGTGTTTTACGTAAATCATGTTTCACATTGAATGCAACCCAGCACAAGTCAACGGTGCAACTAAAGTATGTTCAAGTTTAACACTGACTTATTTCTTGCCATTAATTTTCCCCCCGAGTCCAACGGTAATGAAACATGCTTCCATCTTTTATTGCCATTATTTCATTTTCGTCCATACAACCCCGCCCCGATTTTCGCCCTAAACTTTAGAGTAGACCATGCCAACCGTACTTCAATTAGCGGCTATTTTGCAGCCTTTTGACGTTCCTGTGCTTGTATTCCTCTGGAGCACATCGCATAGTTCTCATAGGCAGTTCCTTAACACCGCCATATTTAGGATCATGACAACAAATTAACATTTGTGCAGCACGACTTAATTCCTTTATAACATCTGTTTGAACAGCACACTTTGATAAGGATTACGTAATGTGTATTCAGGAACTCCGGTATACACTTTGTAAATCAATTTTTGAATATAACTTGCTTTTCTGCATGTTTGCCCTCTTTAGGCCGTGTGGTATTAAAAGATAAGCCGAGTACTTTTATTGTGCCCCCTGTACAAATGGAGATGTGTTCACATGTTGGTTAGTTTCACAGTTGACCCCTGTGCTAACCTTAATTGGCCCCTATTGAAAAGTGACATCACAATTTGTTAAGTCATCTTTCCTACACTTTCCTACATTGGTGTAGCTGACACTTATCTGGAGGGTCGTCGAGTGCCAAATTGTGTAACACTAGTTCATTACGGATAAATCGCACTCTCATCGTAGTGCGGCAGTTCACACTCCTAGAAAAACGTTCTTACACAATTTAGCACTCGTCAGTGGTGCTAGTATGCCAGAATCGATTTTTGAATGATTTTGAACTTTACCCACTCCAGACCCTTAATATACGCACTGACCCCAAGCCCATATGAGTGTACTCTCCAATTGGGGTGAAGGTCATGTGGGCCGATTAAGGGGCTTGCTTGGACTTTGCGATTCTTGTCATTTAATTTGGTCCTAACTGTTTGGATAGGCATATATAAGCTAATGTGCCACCAATTGTCAATTGGACATTGCATTGGTATCTACGGGGTATCGCCCACATGTGGAGATTTTTTTATAACATGAAAAGAAGCATTTTCTCAGAATCTAAATTACCACTACTGGGTTTAGGAGAAACAAATATTTGTCCAATACTTAAATTCTCAGTTTGGATAGGGTAAAGTGGAGGACGAGGTTGTCGATTGGAGTCACCCCCCCACCTTACAGGTGCAACGAGAAGATCAATAACAGGTGTCCCTAACATATGTACAAAATTCTGATTTTAGCAATAGTCTAAGCTTTCTATCAAACATATTCCATATTGGGGTTTTCTATTGAAAATAAAATCATATACAAATGAGCTCGTTCTACGAAGAAACGAATATCTGCTTACTACTGTTATACTATTAAAAAAGACAACAAAAACCGCAAGCAAGTGGATTGGAAGGTTACATTCATACGAAAGGAAGGACCCTGTCTCCCGTGTCATCAATATGAACAATACCTCATTCAATAACCATGATTTAGTGCATAAACACGTAAAAAAGAATTCGGGTACGTGGTTTCAACCGGACGTGTTAGGCGAGGAAAATCTACTTCTGTCTCGTTCTATTTCCTTACTGTATCTTGACCTATATCTGCAGTATGTCTGTAGCAAGACCGGTTAATGTCGTATGCACCCCCAAAGAAGCTTTCGTTCGCACTATTCAAAGTCTTGGTTTCACATGAACATATCCACAGGAGTTTAATTTTAGTAATATGAATTGAATAAATAAAGCAAAAAAATACCACTCAATAATGTTATCTGATTACTTTGATTGATTTGATAAAATTGTATTTTAAATCTATTTATTGTTGATATTTCCGAAAATAATGTCTCTCTCCCAATCAATCAACAAATAAAACTGTAACATACTTTTTTTTCAAAATATATAGAAAATTAAAAAGCTCTAACTTCATATCCTAAGAAACTCCCGATAACATTTTCAGGTTAAAGAGTTTTCACGGTGAATCTTTCATTTTGTTTTCAAACTGACTTTTTCAGCAAAACCATCCGGAAAACAATACTGTTTCTTAACCATTCTTTAACCTTGAATGTCGATTACTGTAAAAATGAACGGAAAAATATATTAGTTACAAAGTTTGAGTGTATCTAGATGAGAGAAACATAAGATGGACACTATTGCACTTTTTTACTCGGACGATGGTACATATTGAAACCCATTCAGATGTAAAAAGACATTAACACATGACGATGTTACAGTAATGAAATGAGGACCCAAATAACCTAATCGGAAAGGCAATAACCAATATCAAACTTTTGTTGTTGTTAGAGCTCCATTCCCATCCTGAAGATCGAAAACCAAATCAGCACGTCCCTGTTCGATCTACTATAAAACGAATATCGGCTTACGACTGTTAATAATGCTAACCACGACAGCTAAGATCGAAGCAAAGGATGGCAAGGGTCGACAATTCATATACGAAGGAAGGACTCTTTCCGTTTATGAAAATAACCGCATTCGTATCATGATGTTAATGGCAGTAACACGTAAAAACGAATTAGGTGTACTGTTTTTCAATCACCGGACGTGTTAGGCTGATAAAAGCGACTTCGTCTCGTTCTATTTCCTCACGTATCTTTGACCTAGATCTTGCCGTATGTTCCTGTAACAAGACAGATTTAATGTCGTATGAAATCCCCCAAAGAAGCTTTCGCACTATTTCAAAGGTCTTGGTTTCACATTACAATATTCCATCCCAGGAAGGTTATTTTAAATAGTAATTTGAAGAATAAAGCAATAAAAAAATACCTCAATATGTTATCTGATGTACTGATTGATTTAAAAATTGTATTTAAAATCTATTTATTTGATATTTACGAAAACTAAATTTCTCCCAATACATCACAAATAAAAACTGTAATACTTTTTTTTTTTTCAAAATTATATAGAAAATTAAAAAGCTCTAACTTCATATCCTAAGAAAACTACCATAACAATTTTAGGTAAAGAGTTTCACGTGAAACCTTAAACTTGCATTTGTTTCACGTGAAACTTTCAATTTGTTTTCAAACGAGAATTTTAGTCAAACCATCCGAACACAATACTGTTTCTTAACATGCTTAACCTTGAATGTCGATGCACGTAAAACTGACAGGAAAAATATATTAGTACAAGTGTTTAGTTATCAGTAGATAACCTACGTATGGACCCTTATTGCCATGTTTTACTCGGAACGATGGTACAATATTGAAACCCATTCATATTTAAAAATTACCTTAACCAGGGAACGATTTACAGTCAATGACATGGGACCCAAAAAAACCTAATGGAATGAGATAAACCATATAAAAACCTTTTGTTTGTTTATAGCTCCATCCAATCTGGAAGATCGAACCAAATCCGGCAGTCCATGTTCGATTCTACTATAAGAAACGAAGATATCGGCTAACGACTTGTTTAATAATGCTTAACAACACAGCTAAGATCGAAGCAAGGATGGAAAGGTCGACAATTCCATACGAAAGGAAGGACTCTTTCCCGGTTTAAGACAATACCCATTTGTAAGCATTGATGTTAAGTTCAGTAACACGTAAACGAATTAGGTTGTACGTGGTTTTCACCGTACGTGTTAGGCTGATGAAAATCTACTTCTGTCTCGTTCTATTTCCTCACTGTACCTTGACCTAATCTTGCCTGTCTGTACAAGACAGATTTAATTCGTATGAATCCCCCAAAGAAGCCTTTTCGCCACATTTCAAAAGTCTTTGTTTAACGTACATAGTTCACAGGGAAGTTTATTTATAGTAATATGCAATTGAATAATCAAGCCAAATACCTCAATTATTGTATCGATTACTTGATTGATTTGATAAAATATTATTTAAAAATCCTATTAATTGTTGATATTACGAAAATAATATCTCCCAATACAATCACAAATAAAAGTGTAATACTTCTTTTTTTTTAAAAAAATATATAGCAAATAAAGCTCTACTTCATATCCTCAGAAAACTTAAGAAAACAATTTCAGTAAGATTTTCATGTGAAACTTTCATTTTGTTTTCACAAAACGAATTTTAAGCAAACCATTTCTGAAACAAAACTGTTCTTAACATTGCTTAACCATGAATGCCGATTATGGAAAAATTACAAGCAAAAAGTTTATTAGTACAAAGTTTAGTTATCTTCGCTTAATTTCTAAATAAACTTACTTTTACTAGACATTAGACATTCCATTGCACATGTATTTTCTACCCCGAAACGACGGTACAAAATTGAAGCCCATTCTTGTTCGTCATTGACACACGAACGATGTTACAGTACGTGGCTGAATCGGATGTAACGAGGTTATGGTGAAAATCTGGTCATGTCCCATTCTATTTCCTTCCAGTATCTTGACATTTTAACATATCAACATATTGCAGGTGCTAGTAACTATGTTACAGACCTTGTACTGTATTACTCTAAAATGGAAGATAAACTACCTGTATACTATCATCTAAAGGAACCAACTTATGGTTCTGTAACCTCTCTGAGTTTACATCATAGAGCACTCTACAACTCTCTTTAATCCCTCCTCTTCATCCCGACTTCTTAACTCTGAGTTCCCCCCTTTTTTTTTTTGTTTTTTTTTTTTGACGAGACTATTGCGAGTTATGCTATACGCAGGTGAGTATCGGTGAAATCTGATAAAAAGACATTCATAACTGGGCATTATTTAAATCATACAATACGATTAAATTGCTTATTTAGATGTTTATTTTTCCCGAATATTTGAAGACATATTTTTCTTCAATAAATTTATTCAAACCAACATATATTTGAATTTACGGGGTCCTTAACGCAAACACAGATTTTTTGCATGAAAGCCCCAATTTTCAAAAATTGGGGGGGGGGGGGGGGGGGGGTGATATTTTTGCTAAGTTATTTGGTAATTTGTCTAGGAGACTACACCTGCGGAACGAGAATGATCAAAATACTTATTAATCATAAATAAGCGATTTTGGAAATTAGAAAATTGGGATCCCATATTGTACTTAACGGCAAGGCTGGAAACGTTTATGTCCGTCCAGATGAAATAGTGCCACCCCTCATTAAAAGACCTCTACGTTACTACATAACCATAAAACAACTAATGGATGAGCTTAGATACGTACATGGCAGGGCTTATTTTAATATTGGAAGGCAGCAGCCGTTGAAATAGATTATCGGAGATCTCCGCGAATTATTATTTTATTACAAAAGTCCTTTCGTTTTGCTGACACCAAAGACATTTTTGACCTTAACCATTCACAAGTATGTGTGTACTAGCCAGGATACCAATGCAAACCGTGTAAAATCTTCATTTTTTTTGAAAAAAGGGGTGGGCGCTCTTCAAAAAAAATGTGCTATTATTGCTTTAACTACCTTTTTGTTCTATCATTTATAGGGTATGCAAAGTATAGGCTTTTATTTTTTGGTAAATTGAACAAATTGCAAATTCCATTATAACAACAATTAGGGAAACTTGATTATTAGAATTTGTTTTCCCTATGTTGATTTTTGTTTTTTTAAAACGACAATGGTGGAAAATTCGCAAAGAGGGTATACAGAGGATAAAAACACCGTTTTTTAAAGACCACTATCAGTGTGTGCACTTCCGAAAGAGTCAAAAGATTTGAATTTGCAGGAATAGTTTAAAAGTGAAGAAATTAAGTCTGTAGAAATTGACAGGACAGGAAAAGGAAGAAAAGAAGAGAAAGAAGAAAGAAAACAGCAGTGCCAAAGAAGAGTCTGAATCTCCACTGAATTATCGTGTTGTTCTAGTAAGTGATCAGTTACGGACAGTAATGAATTAATATCCGATTTTGACCCTTATAGGTTGCTTCTGGTCCTATAACTTATTGAGTTATATTAGGATACCTAAAACGCGTTAACAACATGCCAACATCTGACTTTTGATGATTTTTTTCTACGATTTTCTGGTTGAGCAAATCCACTGATAGTGCTTTAAAAATTAAAAGTTGATAAGTAATAGACTTAAAGAGAAAGAAAAAAAATTCTCATAAACAAATTTGAGGTTATTGGTAATTTGTATGGCCCTAGCAAACGGGACTCCTATACAAGTACATTAAACCGACTATTACTTCAGAGAAAATCCTAACCGCAAGCTGTTGTACGGCGTGGTCCGGTCCGAGTACGTACGTAATTCCGGTTTCTAAAATTGAATGAAAAAAAATATGATGAAACCAGTGTTGTTTGAATGCTCAAGACTGGAAAAATACCAAAAAGGCAGAGTGGGGAAAATGGTTTCGACGTAGAAGAGATTGCGTCGTTTAAATTTTCAGCTGTTTGCGAGTACGAAGTCCCCGACAAAAAAACTCTTAATTTTCTCGCTAGGTGCTATAGGTTCAGACCCAATTAGATACATATTTAAAAACAACACAAGTTAACGGACCCTCTGATGCCAAACCTCCATAGAACCCC
>JAMKCH010029418.1:0-17045 GCA_023653785.1 Ophioderma brevispina
CTAAATGGCCCAGGTAAGAAATGAACTTTGCCAACAGACAGTGTTGTGTACATGTATGCTAATCACACGTAATTGTTAAGAGGCACAAGGAGGAACGGCTGATGCAGAAATCCAAGGTTAACGCATGGCAGCTTTTATTCTAAATTCTATCATTATTCTTAATTTTATTCTAGTATAGCTGGTCCTTTTTCATAAGAACAAACACCAATTGTGTTCAGGCCTCCTTTGATGAAAATACGAGGAGCTCTGTTAATAACTCTTCTGAGTTCATTTCTTTTTTTTTCTAGTGCACAACAATAAAGGTCTATAATCCTTCAGTCAGATCGAAACATATGCTTTCAAGTACTAAAGGAGCTCAATTTATTGAGCTCCTGAAAGTCTGTGAGGGGAAAACGTATGAGATCTGCGAGCAATGAGCTTCCTTAGAAATGGAAAGGTCTGATTGTCACACCCAGAGTAGCCTTATCTGATTATCTAATGAAAATGTCTTGTTGATGGTTTATGATAATCAATTAGTGGAGTGGAGTGAATTGAATTAAACCCCTTCCAACATACCCAGATGACTAACACAACATATAAATGTAAAATATAGTGATTTGGGTTAACCCCATGAGTCTTCAAATTGATACTACATCAATAGTATTTCCTGGTATCGACCGGTATGTCCCAGTATTTCCCGGTATTCCCAGTATTTCCGGTATTTACCAGTATTTCCCGGTATTTCCCACAATCCACGGCCTAGGTGGAAATACAGATTTCCCGAGGAAAGTGCCAACCCTGCAGATAAGATATTAAAAAGAAGGTAGAAACCCATTTGTCCATTGAGAGTGGTGCTGGACACCTCCTGAGAACCGTACTAAAAATTTGGCATTGCTGCCAGAGACTTTTGTTGAGCCACCACCAGTCCTGGTCAATGCACAACAGGTGTAAATACGACATTGAAGTGAAGAAATGAATAGGGTCACAACAACAGTGAGTAACTAACAACCTCACACTAGATATCAGCAGCATGAAAATTTGTATGTCCATTAACCAAACACAAACTCCAACAATCCCAAAAGACCAAGTACCCTGTGTAATATAGTCCTTGGGACAGACAGCCAAACTGGGTGTCACTACCTAAAAGAGGTACAAATTTATAGCAATGCTTTTTGAAGCTACCTGTTCTAGTGTAGGAAAGCCATGCTAGATAATTCTACGGAGTAGCTTAGTCACAGAATTCAGTCGTTTTTTGAAGAGTGCCGAATCCTCTATTGTCATGATATTCACAATATGGATAACAATAGACAGGATTTGGTCAATTGAATGACTTATACATTAGTTCGGGTAACTCCAGCTATCATTTATTAATATTTGTAATGAAATATGCTTTATGAAAGAATAATATTCTTCTGGTTGCTTTGAAAATGTCAGCTTAAGCATTGCAATAAAATATTTTTGTATCTTAATAGAAAAATAATTGCTCTTAACACAGGGTTTTATTTTGGACTGACTCAGAATACCCATTTTGACAAGAATTTTCTTCTTTTTTTCCCAACTGAGAGCTTTTTGCCCCACCCTGGGTGCTAATTTTAATCAATTTTAATTGTAGCTAGGTAAAGAAAATATCATAAGCAAGCCATTTCATGCACAAATTTGGTTGACCCACTTACACCAACAAAATGCCTCAATAAATCATCATCAGCCTATCATCAGTCCACTATTGGACGAAAGCCTCAACATGTTTCCATGCTGGATTCCGGCCTACCCTTCCACGCTGGCCTAGTGCAGGTCGGAAGTGACCCTGGTACCTAGAGTAATGTGTGCAGGTAACAGACCCGGGATGGTCCCCTACTCTTTTCGACATACTTTTTACGTGTTTAGGAATGACTCCCCTGATGCACGGGACCAACAGCTTTACATGACTCTCCGAACGATGAGGCGCGGCCGGACACCCATTGCATACACCTGCACATTTTACGCAATGGGTGGGAGCGAGGAGAAATTCCATAATCACACTGCTGCGCAATTATGCAATTTCCGACCTTATAGGAACTATTTGAGTATGACCAAGAAACCCGACTCTCGCGGGGCTCGAACCAGGGCCGCTCGGTCGATCTTATACTATGCCGACGGTTCAGCGCCTTAGACCGCTCGGCCACCTCGGCCTCAATAAAGCTCCACCCCAAATGCATTTTTGTTCATTTTGTTGTGTTTACTTTGAAATTTTGGAACCTCTCGAATTACAAAATTCTTGAAAATAAGCATGCCAAAGGACACCTTGCTTAACCCCCTCCCCCAAGATATTGACCTTAATAGATACTCTCAGTGAATGGCTAATTATGAAAATCTAAAAATTAAATGTTTGCATCATTGTAACAAGTATAAGCGCCCCGATGCACCCTGCAAGATCGAACCTAACCTCAAGCACAAAGTGTATATTAGAGTCAGTGATTGAGGCTTCTATTCGTTCAGATATGAAACAACTGCAACACACAAAATGAACGAAGAATCGCAATTTTCAGCAGCTGTTTCTCTCACTTATTCTACAGACCCATCCTCTATTTTCAGATGAACTATGCATAAGTATCATGTGAAAACAGAAAACACCCAATTAATACTCCACCCTTCCCAAAAGTACATCATTCAAAACAGGAGAGAATACACTTTCTTAGCATACTTTGGTTTGTCAAGATTCAAATTAAAATGGACAAAACTTCAATGAAATCAACTTAGCTTTGCAACCCCTGCATACTCTCTAAATGCAAAAGAGTGAATTTCACTCTTTTACAGTGACTACAGGGCCCACTCTGAAAAAGAGTTAAATTTCACACCTTTTAAAGAATACTTTGGCTCAAATTTACTCTTCATAATTACACATATGATAAAGTGATATCATTTTGTCAATTATAAAATTTGACCCAAAAAGTGTTCTTTGAAAGGTGTGAAATTTCACTCTTTTCAGAGTGGGCCTTGTAGTCACTCTAAAAGAGTGAAATTCACTCTTTTGCATTTAGAGAGTAGACTTGAAGTACTCTTCCCGAATTTCAACCAATAGGAATTTGAGTTGAATAGATAGCTATAGGAATTTTGCCCCCAACTTTTGCACGAAGTGGCTCACCTCACAAAATGTTTGCCAGTGCAGTATTGTTAGGATTAACAAACAGGATTTAACTCACTTTTTAGCGCATCTGCATTTAAAATAATCTGTACCAGATTTTTTAAAATTATAAAACCTGACAAGAACTCAATTCAACTTCATGTTGCATATATAAAGCACAAGAGCACTTAACCACATCTCAATGGAGACCAACAGAAGGCCAACAGAAGCAATAGCAGCATGTTTTTTGAAGAGCACCCCCAATTTTCCTAAAAAAAATGAGATTTCTGCACAGTTGCATTGTTAACTGGCTAGTAAACTATACCTGTGAATGGTAAAGCTCGAACATGTCTATGTATCGCAAAAGAGTTTTGTAATTAAGATAATATCAGATTCTGATAATAATTCAACAGCTGCTGGGAATGGCTTTTTAAAATAGCCTGGAAATAGCGCCATGTACGTGTCTACGCTCATCTATTTGTTAATCCGTTGGTTCAGGCAAGTCAAGTTCGAGGTCAGATCATTTTCGTGAGGTGGCACTATTGGACGGACAGAAATTTGGCATTTCCAGTTACGCTGTTAAATTGCAATGGAGGATTCTAATTACAAAATCGTTTCATTTATGAAAAATATGCACTTTTGAGTATTACCATTCGCAGGTATAGTTTAATAAACAATTACCAACACAACTGTCTCAAATTTTGAAAATTGGGGTTCCTCTTCAAAAAAAATGTGCTGTTATTGCTTTAACTTGAACAGATTGATTCAAATTAAATGGTAAAGGTGGTTTTCCATGCTTAAAATAGCCACTGGCGTACAGGCTGGATAGGGGGAAGGTCCTCCCCCCTCCTGAGCATTGAATGGGAAAAAAAGCTGGAAAATCCATGCTAAATCAGCCTTTTTTTGCCCTCCTCCCTGGGACATTTACCTGCAACTAGGAAAATCTGACTCTAAACCACCTCCAAATGCGGAAAATCTGCCTCAAAACCGGGAATTTTCCCCCTCTGACAAGGTGAACCCCCGTTACGCCCCTGAAAATAGGACAAGGTGCTTAAATAAACAGCTTTCACAGGTGGAGTTGATACGAAAGGGTAGTAGTGATCTACAGCCCCCTCGTAACCATGATTTACACTGGCTAAAAAAGGTGGCATTTTAATGTCATACCATAACTGTTGCTTAGTTGCCCAGGCTGCAAGAAAACAGCAATTCTGTAATATCTATCCACAAAGCGTGCAATTGATTAGAAAATGCCCCTTATGGAGCTTTTAAAATATTTTTACGCTTTTGCATTCATCATTTGGACATTTGATATTGCCATCCAAGTACATTATTTCGAATTAATTCTTACCAACCATGGTTCCAATTAAAACGTCTTCCTTAAAATCCCCTCGCCCTAATTTAACCAGGGCTGTACGCAGGAGTAATTTCAACAAGAGGGAAAAAAGGTGCATTTTTTTACTGATTTTGGTTTGATGAAACGATCCAAAATGTCGAGAAAAATTGACAAGATTGCCACCTTTTTTGGCGATTAGATGTTCTAAAAGTCCCCAAAAATAATGAACATGGGGAGTTGGGTCACTTTTTTTTCGAAGTGGTTATACACAAGCCCAATACAAATCTTAACTGAAGTGCAGGTTTCATTGTTCTCAAATGAAAACTTTGGGAAAGGTGGGGCCTGATAATATGAACCTATCCCCCCCCCCCCCACCCATCCAATTTCCAAAAGTGTGCCTGGGTCCCCATGTTTCTTTCTTCTTTTTCTCCATCCCCATGATTTCCTCCATAGCGTCTAAACTATTTGTGAAATAATAATAAATCCTTGTGATAAATTACACACTGGTACCAAACATGATTTTCACACTTCTGTATTTGAACCTTATGACCTATTTTTGTGCTGTATCTCCCTTAAATATCAACAGAAAATTATGAACTGTACACTTTTCCAATTTTTATCTTGGATCATAATCAACAAGTTTGTATGTGTTTCAATGAAATCGGAGCATTCAATTTTTTTGCCCCTATCATGACCACCCCAGATGACCTTACTGACCCCTAACTGGACATAGCCTACTCATCTTAAATTTTCTATCATGCCTTTTGGTAAATATCCCCATTGGGTTGCCTACATACTGGTAACAAAATCATTTTGTCCACTTCTTAGGTAGTGAAACCCCTTCTGGCCCATGCACTAATATGCTCGTAATCAATGTGCACTGAGAAGGTCATTCTCCACCAATCTTCCTGAGGAGGAAACAGGGGTAAATGCGCTAGCCTGTGCAGGGAGAACCCCACTAACTGCTGCAAAACAAACGAAAGTGCAATTGCCTTTGGAGCTCCAATGCAGGATGGTTGCTACATGAGAAGCTCCTTGGACGGAGGCTGTGACACATTCAGAGAGGGAAGCGGGGGGCTTCCATCGCAGCATGGCCATCATTAAACTCTAATGATGCAGAGTAGACTAAAAGAACCATTAAAAAAACTCATGCAGAAAGCCAGAAGAAGTATGAAAAACAAATTTCCTTTCAGTCTGTGACAGTTACTGAGTTTGGTGGTTGTCAGGTGGGAGGTTCCACAACATTTTTTTCTTACATCTGTTCTGGTGATTTTGCCCATTACCCCATGTGCTGCCCCGCTTCCATTCCCTTCTTGAAAACCGATACTCTATTGTGCCACTCAGGCCTTGTTCAAATATTGAGCAGGGGTCAGACATTCTGCCGCAGACTGTCCGTACTCCCAATGGTTCGCCCTAGAGTACAGCTACAATTTCAACAAGTTATTTTAGGAGTTGTCCCTGGGAAACACATAAACAACTCTATGTTGTAGCCAAAATGACACTACGATAGAGAGCTATGCTACGGCACTGAAGAGCAAAGTTTGTTGTCCATTGCAAAATCATCTTTGCACTGTACTGAAGAGCTCCCTAATGCCAATGACCCTTTTTAAAGGTTAAACATTGTTTAAAGTGAGCGTTTGTAATTTAACAATACTTGGGCAGTGAGAAAGAAAGAGTTCTTTTCTGATATGGACAACTAGCAATTTCAATATGAAGGTGATACTTTTCATATCCAGTGCGATGCATGTGCCGGACCATGCTGACTACTGCTATGCGTGACATTAATGACAGTGAATTACAACAACAATGACGTGTCATATTGCCATCGGGGACCTTGAGGGTGTGTTAATTTAACAAACACTTGTTGTGGGGGAGGGGATCTGATCATCTCGCTGATGCGACACATGAAAATTTTCATGTTTTTCCAGGGTCCCCCTTCATAACTCTAAAATTGTTTCAGGGACCCCCTTTTGACATGAAATATATTGTCAACCCCATAGAAACTAGTAATATAGGCTACCATGGACTGAATTATTCTTGTTAAAAATAGGGCAATTTCTTTTTGAGACCCCTCTTGAGAGGAATGAAGTTTTTTTGGCCCCCCCCCCTTTTGGCAGTCAGCCACCTAACAAGTGTTTTTGAAATGGTTGCCTTAATAATGTCGTAGATGAGAAATGACAATTTGCATTGGTTTTTTTTAGGCCGAGTAAAGAAAAACATTCTCGTCCCTGCCCTCTCCTTTTTGAAGGATTTTCCAATTTGCGTTTTATTTTGTAAACTTCAGTCATAACCAGGTTCTATAAACTAAGTTGTTTCTGAATTTTAAACTCATTCTACAGCCTGACAAGCATTTAAGGCAACATGCAATAGAGTTTTATGGAACCATAAAGGGGCCTAACTCTAATATAATAATCATACTAATGTGGAATTGTATTGCGCACCCAAAATCCACCAAAAATGGCGCACAAGGCGCAGAACAATAGCAGATACATAACATGAACACAATACAAAAAAATAAACACAATACATGAAAAGCAGAGGTAAATAAGCACAGAAATGAGAAAAAAAAAAACAGTTATTAAGCAAATGCTTCTTTAGCAGATGAGTTTTTAAAACAGCCTTAAAGTGAGTCAGAGATGGGCTAGTTCTAACATCTAAGGGCAGAGCATTCCGGAGACGTGGAGCAGCAATAGAAAAGCCCATATCCCCCCGAATGTGAACGAGGTTCACAACGCAAAGACATGTTTTGGACGGAGAGTCAAGTGGGAATGTATGGTTTGAGAAGACAACTAAATATTCTTGCGGCAAGACCATTCAGTGACTTAAAAGCAATACGCAGCAGTTTGTACATAATTTCTATAATCAAACGGCAAAACCAATTGCACCTCCTTCAAAACAGGAGTGATATGAGACGTCTTCCTTAGTACAGTGACCAAACGTGCAGCGGCATTTGAATACGCTGAAGACGAGCAATCTGATTTTGTGAAGGGGCCAAACAAAGTGGAGTTGGCCCATATCAAGCCGGAGGTTATAAAAAACTGGCACAATCTGTTCAGTGGCACGAGGAGTCAGATATCTTATTATTTACCAATGTTTCTGATGTGAAAAAGAAGCAGAACGTACAATGCTAGAAATATGATCATGTAGAGATAGAGATGAGTCAAAAATAACACCCTAAAGTACGAGCCTTTTTAGCAGGCGTGATGCAAATCGCCATCGTAATCTGAGGGAACATTTACTTTTGACAGTTGTTATCTGGATCCAATCAGAATAAATTCTGTTTTCTCATCACTTTAACTTGAGAAAGTTCTCTTTCATGCCATGAAGAATCTCCACAAAATGCATAATTGCAATACCACTCAATACTTTGATCAGTGATACCATGGTTGGGTTAATAAGACAATACAATGTTTGTTATAATCCGATAAAAAATGATACTGATAATTGTATTTGAGGATTATGTGTGAACAGGGTAGGGTAAACAGTGAACCACTGGGCCCAAGGACCATCCTTGTGGAACAGAGGAAATCTTGGAAAACTGAGGTGTGAGGACTTGCCACCACGAACAACATGCGGCTCCTGTTGCTTAAATTGACTTGACACCACTAAGAGCATTTACCACGCACCAATAAAGTCGCGCAATCTACTGAGCAAAATAGTGTGATCCACAGTGTCAAAGGTGGCACTTAAATCTAAAAGGACGAGGGCGGTCACATTCCCCTTATCCATGGCAGCCAAATATCGTTTTCAAACGCGCCCCAATAGGGCAGTCTCAATGCTGTGGTTAGGCTTGTAGGCCGCTCTGGAAGTACATCAGAAAGATTGTTTTCTTTTATAATTATACTCAATCTAGCAGCCACAACACGCTCAATAGTCTTTTCCTAAAAAATCCCAGTGGCCACAGGCCTATAATTTGAGGACTTCCTTGTCCAAACCAGGTTTTTTTAGAGAGGTCTGATGTATGCAGTCTTGAGGCTAGATGGAAAAATACCCTTCATTAAAAGACTTGTCAGATGGTTGGTAATGGGAGGTTACAAACTCCGTAATAACATTCTTTGACCAATGAGTTGGGGAACAAGGGTCAGTCACATGATTACTGTGATTTACAAATAATATATGAATTTCTGCCTCACTGGCAGACGCAAAATTTGTACATGTAAGATTAGCAGTGTTACTTGGTTCACATGAGAAAGGATCATTACATTTGTTAGAAATGTTGCAGTTATATCCTTGACTCTTCTGACTAAAAAAATCAGAAAAATGCTCAGCAAGAGCCTCGTCAGATCAAAGTTGGAAGCACAGGTTTTGTGCTTTTTTTGTAACAGATCATTCACAATTTGAACAACTGTTTTTGATCACCGCTTTCTCATCAATTTAAATTAGTAGTACTCTATTGTTGTTCAATTACTTATTTACAACATTCCTTTGTTCACAGTACAATTGTCTAAAAACAAAAACAAAAAAACAATTAAAAAGGCGGACCTCTTTTTTTAGAGGGTGAAAGTTGGCCCCCAAATGATCAGGCTATCCGCATCACTATGTATGATTTTACTTTTTATATTGATGAATGTAGGTCAAATACCTGATTTATATCCTTTATTTTTTCATGTTTGAACAATGATGGTAATAATATAGCCTAAATGCTGAATGAGAGAGGATGGGTGGGTGGATGGATGATCGTGATGATGATGCATTCCCAATAAAAATGGATGTATTTCTTACATTCACAAGATGAAATCAAACACTAAAGTCATATGGTGGGGTTACCAGTAGGGAGCGTCGAACATAAAAGTGAAAGCAGAGGATCTGCAATCTCAGTATTGTGGGAGAAGTTGTGAATTTAATACAGGATATGCATCAATACTCTTGAAGGCAGGATGGCTGGATGCCGGGGTTGTGGAAGAGGGGCCAGTTGAGCAGGATGGCATGGAGGGGTTTGTGAAAGGGGCCAGAGACGGAGACTCGTGCGGAGCGGCAGAGTATTGGAATGTCGACACAAAACCCAAAACAACCAGTTGATGAAACGATATTTCAGTGAGTTGGTACGATTTAATGGTCATACGTCTGAAAAAGTCCGGGTGTACTCATGTGTAAGAGCATATATCTGGTCCAGTGTTAATTGTCACACAATCCTACAGATAATAATTTTAAAATGCCTTAATATTATGATAAATAACATGCCCAACACATCAGCACCCTACTGTGGGGAAAATATATTATCTATTATAATGATCATAATCGTTACATCTTCAGTTGACAGTGGCCGCCATTTATTTTATTGCTTATCTCATTTTGGGTGAAAGTGTCAGACATCTGCGCTGTCTGGTCCTATTCCCAATGTTTTCGCCTTAAGGTCCGTTCATACTTTCCCCTGCACTGCATTGCTGTGCATAAATTTACGAACTGCAATGTTCCGTCACTTCCGCTGCACTCCTAAACGATTTACTGCAGGTTAACCCCGGCACAGGTTTGCAGTTATTTTGCAGTACACCTTGCGGAAATTTGGCATAACTGCACACTTACGGCACCCCACGCCTCTTTCTGCTCGCCAGTTAAAAATAATTTTTAACTTCGTTGGGCAGCTGCATTGCGTTGCCAATACTGCAAGTGATTGCAGTGACATTTGGTAGACTGCTTGCAGCACTGCAACTGTCTGCAATTCAGTGAAGTTATGAACCGGACCTTTAGAGTCACTACAATTACAAAGTTAGGATGTCCTTTTAAGGAGAACATAACTTGATGTGTAGCCCAAACAAACTGAGAACGATATGCTCCAACAGCACTGAAGGCAAGTAGTGTTTGTCCAGCAAAATCCTTGCAAAACTGTAATGAAGAGCTCCTTCATGCCCATGACCCTTTTTAAAAGGTTAAACATTTGTTAAAGGAGAGTTTGGTATCAGACATGGGCAGTGAGCAAACAGTTACATTATGATATGGACATTTGCAAATTCAAATAGAAAGGTTGCTACTTTCATTGGGGGACATAAAGCTATCACAAAGGTGCCTGTGATCAGGGTTGCAGATGTCAAACATCAACATACTAGAGCATCTCTTTGAACCCTGGTCCCCCCCAATGACAAATGAAGTATGGCTAAATGTAAGTGGAGACAAGGGAAGGTAAATCAAAAGTAATCCTCCAAGTGTTGAATGCTAGAAATCGCCAGTCAGAGACTTCACCCAGATTCTTTGGTATGTTCAAAGGGACAAGCCAGCAAACAATGTAGGCATTGCCTGTGGGCAAATTTTTGAAGTCTTAGGGCAAGCAGCCACAGATATGATGGAAAACGTAAGAGTGTGGCCCACCTCAGCAGAGATTGCAACAAAACATCCGCAGCTGAAAAAGAGGAAGGCCCCTGACATGTTGCACAATGGTTGTTGACGATGGGGTAAATACCCTACAAACTCTTGAAACATATTCACTGAAAAAATAAACAATTACCTGCAGAAAACTGGGATGAGAAGTCAAAAGATAAACACTGTAATTACTGTATTGTAGTGCCTTATAGGTGCATAAAAGGCAAACATAATAAAAACAGTCAGGGTCAGTCCCATGCATATTATAGTCTGGGACTTGGTTACATTTTGTGAACAAAAGGAATAAATTGTGTGTATTTGGATAAATTTGTGCCAAATTGGTGTGTAATTGATGTGATTGGTGGAGTTATGTTAGCCGAATATGCATTTAGAGAAATGGCCGACAAAGATTTTCATTAATTTTACATATGTTGTATGTGATATTTCTGATACAAAATCATGTAAAATAAACCAAGTTAGTTGTGTGTCTTGGTCTTATTAGTATTCGTACTTGTCTCCAAAACATTTAGAGAATTCTTCATGAAAATTATAACACTTTTATAAAAATTGTAGTAGGGATTTTAAAATCACTATTGTTATTTTTTGTTTGGCTTTATGGTGAAAGTGGTCATTTTTTTAATGAAATATTGAGAAAACATATGTATCTACTTATTTTACCAAAATCTCATTTTTGATGGTGGGTGTGATTGCTGAAATTGTTCCACTAAGTATGGGGCCTTACAACTATAAAAGAGAGGAGGTAGAAACAATGCTCATAGAAGAAACAAGGCAAACTCTTATTTACGCAATGCCGCGAAATATGTCCCTGCAGAACATTTCTATCACAAAGGAATGACAACTGATAGTACACAGACCACGCCCCCCCCCCCATTAGCTCCGGGACAGATAGGGTAACATTTTTATCACAGAAATTCTAGTTTAACATATATAGAAATTCACAGGGTTACTATTTTCCTCACAGACATAAGGACATACAGAGGAGGCCCATTTGGAGTTCCATTCCGAGCATAGTTTGGGAAGGGGAAAACACATTGCAAGGCACAGTATGATGGTTGAAAGTTCTATTCTATTGGTAACTGATACTTACTTCGCAACACTTCAACTTGTTCAAAATGCAGCTGCCCGCATCTTACAAAACAAAGAAATTTGATCCACATCATCAATCTTGAAAGACCTCCCTTTGGGGAATGTCAGTTTAAAATTCTTCTTTACAGTGGAAAGCTTTGAATGCACTGCCCCAGAGTACTTGTCAAATATGCTTGTTCATATAAACCTCACGCATGTCTTCGTTATTCTGATAAACATTGCTTGTTGTTCCACGAACTCGTTTACATTTGGTGATCGAGCTTTTTCAGTTGTTGAACCTACTCTCTGGAACTTACAACCTTTGGAAATCAGATGTTGTGATTCACTTATATGACAAAGTGTATACTTGATTTCATTTCATGTGGCTTCACAGAATTCTTCTGTTATAGTATGTATTTCTTGTTACTTGTATTTTTGTATTTTGGGCCTCGGAATAGTTTATCTAGATTGATGAGCATTAGAAATGCTATTATTATTATGTGTGAGGAAGTGACAAGACTAGCAATAGCACATGCTAAATTAGAGAGGAAGTTAGAAGATAGGTTCAATGGGTATATGCTACAATAGTTATAATAGAGTGACCAACTCAAAGAGGAAAAAAGTTGCTTTAATGATGAAATCAAAAAGGTCAAAGAATTGGCCCAATGCGCTATAACGTATTAATGTACTAGACGCTTGTTACTAGGTCAAGATGCAGCTGTGCATACGCAGTCAACGCACTTTTAACGACGGTCTCAGATTTGATTCCAGACATAATACCAAAGCAATTCCTCTAGGCCCCTCTTGCAGATGACCACAAAATACTCTATGCCCTTCAAATCCTTCAATGACAGTCTGGCCAACACTACTACACACTAAAAATAACCTTCTTAACATGTTAATTTCTGTGTGCACTACAAACATAACACCAAACTAACACAATTTGAACCTGGTGGGCCTTTACCCTAAAGCCTTCAAAATTGACCTTACAAAATTTTTACTACAGGAGTCTATATGGAGCTGCTATTAATTTATGGTGACGTTTCATATAGAAGTCCAGGGATGCAAATTAGGTCTGCCATTATTTCCCTTCAGCGCTACTGCACAACCTAATAGAGCGTATGAATGAAATCAATTGTAATGCCTCATTTGCAATTTCCTGGGACTTCTATATGAAACGTTTAACAATATTAGTTGGTTTAGAGGGATATATTCAATACAATCCAAGCAGACGGCCAAAGGACAATCAACATCAACTGCAAGACCAGTGGCATAAGCAGACCTTGGCAAATGGGGGGCCAGAAGGGGTTGGTGCCGAGGCACTTTCTGAGAGGGAGAATTTGGGTCCTTATCCATTGATGACCACTGTACAACAAATCAGTCATTTGGGGCGGGGCAAAGGGTTTCTGTTGGGGGGAATTGCAACCCCCTGGCCCCCCGCCTGGTTACGCCACTGACTAAGACAAGGCTATTGAAAGCCAAACAAAACAGTAAAAGGCACTCATCCCAGCATGACTAAGTATTGAAGTGGGGATGGATAAGAGGGTTTGTATCTCCCTCCCGATGGTTTTTATCTTGTTTTTTAAAACAGAGTCATCACGAACACGTTTATTTTGGTGAGGGTGGGAAGATTAATGACCAATGCCATTTTGGTCAATTGAGATAATGAGGGAATGCTTCTGGGAGTGAATGTTTGGAAAAAATGTCCATTCTCTTAATGGCTCTTATGTATTGACCTCCAACCCAGATTTTCTAACTTCAGCTTCGGTAACTTTCCAAATGGAAAATTCTTAAACCCAAGGGGACTTGTACAATACAACTCTTCAATTCTATGAAGGAGCGAGGCACAAGACAATTTCCACAAAAGAACTGATATTCTCAGGTGCAACATCAACCAGTTTCCCAGGGGCGCGCAAGCAAAGGCAAGGGCAAGAACGAGCGGCGGTGGCGCCCCTGAGTTTTCAAATTGGAAAAAAAAAACACTGGGGGTTTAAGCAATAATGCACTTAAGGTTGTAACCTAACTGAGTGAATCATGTACTAAGACAGGGTTTTCCAACCTTTTTTGTCCCGAGACCCCATTTCTTGACACTTAGCGTGGATTGCGGCGGACCCCCATTGCCTCAAAAAATATTATATTCTCAAAAAGGAATTTGACAGAAAAAAAATTGAAAGGTGTTGTGGAGAGGTACGTCAGCCAATTTTTCAAGCCAGGGGGGAAGGGGCTTGCAACAAGGTAGCTATATTACAGGAAGCTCTGATCTAATGATGCGACAGGGAGGAAAAGGGCAATTCTTAATTAAAAATTTCGGCTGTGTGGATTCTAGGCATGGTTGCTCTCCCACTCCAAAAAAAAAGTGCCCCGGAAGAAGTATGCAAAACTAAAACTAACCTTCATACATGTGTTCTTTTTGGTCTGTGAACAGTCGTTTAAGTGAGAATTTATTAATGATTGGGCGCGCGAAGAGTGAGAAATTTTAATCAAATACAATTTCAATTGCTAATCAAACACTGCAAAATCCGTTTGGCTGCTTGAAATGACTAATTTCATGATAGTTCAAGTTCAAGTTTTGTCTTTTGAACAGTCCCTGTAAGTTGACAATTTATATTGATTTTGCGTGCAAAGCCCAGAAATTTCTAATCAAATACAATCATGATTTCAAAACACTGCAAAATTCGTTTGGATTGCTTGACATAGTTAAATATATGAAATTAAATTATATTATTAACCAATTCTGTTCATTTCCTTTTGGACAGGCGGGGGCGGCCAAGCTTCATTCATAGCGCAAAAAATGACCGAACGATGTCAGTTGGAGAGACCTGAACAGTGAAGTCACTGTGCGCTTATAAATAGTCAGTGAGTGGCGATGTGGGAATTCCAGTCGTACGGAGCCGCGACGATCTAAATTGCCTTGATTTAGTCGGTGGTGGTGGTGATGAATGTGCTGCAAAAACTATCATCAAATCGTTTTAAAGACGGACATGGAGAGGATTTTTGGATACCTGCAGGTCAACAAATCATTCCACGGTGGTGCCATTAGGTAAACTGGTACCGGGCCCTGGACATGGTACGCAGCTATAAATAGCGGGGACCCTGCGATTGAACATGAAGTCAAACCAGCCTCGTTCAAAATGGATCCCGTTTGTACCGTCATTCATACAAAAAAATACCTACACTGGAGTTGATTCTTCAACTCCAACGGATTTTGCGTGAAGAAGAATATTGATATTAAACATACTTTAGACTCTAGCAATATTTGTCAAGTTCTAGTGATTACGTGCTAAAACCTATGGGAACGGCATAAAAAACGACGCTTTATCTTGGCCGGCCGCCCCCCCCCATGCTTTTGGGACAAGTACTTTCATTTTCATTTAAATAACTACGCGACCCCCTTTCTTTAGGGTCCGCGACCCTTTTGGGGTCGCGACCCCCGGTTGGGGAAACCGTTGTACTAAGATTTATCCTGGGAATACCACTGTTTTCTTAGGATCAAAATTACTGAAAACACTAAAGTAAAATAGCTTCAGGTACTTGCAGGAATATAATGTTAAAAAAAACCAATAATACTAGTACTAAATGGTTCAGTGAAAAGGACCAATTTCTAGAGAAAATATTGCGTAAAGAAAAGATTACTCCACATTCTGTCGAGGGGTCAGTAACACAAAGATTAACTCCATGGACACAAATAGTAAGACTTACAAGAAGAAAGTTCAATACGGAGACCTAATTGTTTTCAGTGTTAACTTCTATTCTGAAACGGTTGAAGTTGGGGAGTCATTAAAGAGAATTTAGCGGACAAGTTCGGGGTATCAAGTTCAATGTTAGCAGAATTGATGACAGTAAGGACAAATTTTTTGTACGTTTTACTTGGTAGTATACCCTGGTGTGGCCTATGAGGGAGACGGTGAAATTTGAAAGAAAAAGACTGGCCTCCAGTTTTCCAGCAATTTCCGAATATCGTTATTTTAGATTGACTGAATGTTTGTCCAGCAAACTAAGGAAGTGAACTTAAACTGTGAATTGCTTCCCGTCAGTTAATTATTTGTGATAGGTGGCTAGTGGTTGCATCAAGTTAAAAAAAAAATTAACTGGAATTAAAAACTGACTTCAGTGATGAATTTTTGTACCATACCCTTAGAGGTGAGGTTTTCAACCAAAATTTAGAAGTGGGAGCGAATATCCACAAGCAAAATAAGTTCACTAAAATAGTTCAATTGACAGTGTGCTTTGTTTCTTTGTAAACCTGAGGGAAACGCCACTTCAGACTGGCGAGAGGGCAGTGTATGCAACCAAACAGCATCCTGAGCATTAAAGGAAATGTCATCAACAAGGATATAGGTATTGCATCTATTCCAGTAATTTCTTTGTATAATAGTGAGTCTTGCCAATTTCGCATAATCTATCAAATCAAAAATTTTCAGGAATGAACAGAAGAGGTTTTAAAAAAAAAAAATTAACCCTAGCACCATTGTTTCTAGCGGGTGAGGGGGGAGTGAAGAAATGACAGGGAGAAAGAGTGGGAAATTGGGGTTGGTCTGTACCCACGCTACAATGGGGTCACTGGCCTGGCCATCGAAAGTTGTCCAACCTAGCATTTTATTATCCTTTGACTATGGGTTGAGGCATGAGGATAGCGGAGGAGGGACAGTTTGAGTTTGTTGTGAGTGGTTCAGAGTGACAATAAAGGTCGAAGGTCATCTAGAGGTAAATTTAACGTCAGTTTTTGTGGAAATGCGGTGTCTGGTCCGGCTTATGGACGTTGTTATGACTTGACATATGGGGCTGATACTTTGAGGCATGAAGGTAGGGAAGGAAAGCCTCCTAATGATATTCAAAAGTGACCCAAAAGGTCAACAGGTCATCTTGGGGTCAATTTACCATGCATGGCACCACAATTTGAAAGTGCTACAATGGAGTACGTGCACTACCGATGTGACAAAGAGGGCATTGTCTCGGCAACTTAACAAATGATCACAAGAGGAAGTCGTAGGTGTGTTCCTATTGGTCCATGGGACAACTGCATTACAAAAAGGTAATGGAACCATGATGCAAGGTCTGCCGAATCCCAAAAACCCTAAATGCTAAGAGTAGCTTACGACCAAACCCAATAGTCATGAGAACACATGCACAGGTTCATTGATACCACCACTACCTAGTGGAGCCATAGCAGATTCTATCTCTGAACATGTGTAGAGCCACAAGTTCACCAGAGGCCAACCACATCAGCCCGGCCACGCGTGGAATGGAAAGTGG
>JAMKCH010029419.1:0-18945 GCA_023653785.1 Ophioderma brevispina
AAATTCTATCATCACTCAAATGCGCACAAAACATGCACCGAAAACAAACTCATGTATACCATATTCTCGCAATGAGTACGACAGAAACTTTCTACCTAGGAACACTTCGACTCTCCTCTCAGAAACACCCACTGTAGCAAGTCCTCCAAATCACCATCTCAGTAGATTAATATTTGCCGCCGTACACCCACTACGATCTGAGTATTCATGGTGAAGTCGGCGTATTTCTGGAAAAGACCAAAAACACAGCGTCCCCACCAAGATGCTTGGAGATCTCAAATGGCAAACTCGTCGTGAGAACCGGGCTCAAAACAAAGTGTCAGAATGTGCCGAATCGGGTATGGACTTGGGGCTATACCATCTGGCTCACCGTTACTCCATTCCTCCAGATCTGCAGATGATCACTGTAGGTCACAGGTTGCAGTTTCGCAAACACCACTGTAGGATACTCGTCTACCACACTCCTTCATAAAGTACCATCTACCTATGTATTATCAGCTACCAGACAGGTTGTGACAGCTGCATCCCTGGTCCCGTTCCAGAGCCACTGAGGCACGCCATTCTTCGTTAATCTCAGCCCTTCACGTTTAAATTACAAATGTTGATACCTGCGGTGTCATAAACTATAGGGTCCGCGTGACTGAGTGGCTTACCACCCATCTAAGCATAATGTAATTCTCCATGTGGGAGTGCGTGATGTACGCATCACATTGTACCCAAATGCTCGTCTACCAGGTTCACGGTTTTTCCTGTACATGTTTGACATTGACTAGGACACTCTCTCATAGGGGATACTCAATTTCTTAATTTACACCGGCCTTCGCCAAGACGAAGGGACCCTGCAAGATTCACAGGCCGCTAGTTAACCCTAAAATAAGTTCATCTGTGAAAATTTTTTAAAGAGCTGATTTTCATCTGATTTTGGTAGGTAGGGGTGTCAACATTTACAAAAAAAGGGAGTTATCGTAGGGGGTGGGGGAAATTGGTTTTTCGGGAGTCAAAGGTCCCTACCAGGGGATCAAATTTTGAAATTGGAATCCAATCATGTTGGAAAGTAGACCAAGTTAATAGTTTAATCATAAGGGTTCAAAAAGGGTATAGTTTTGTATTATATCCTCTATATAGATTCCTTTCATCTGATTGGTTAAACGTGAGGCATAAATTTCAACTAGCTTCAGAATTGAACCAAAAATTGAACTATGCCCTGGGATAGCGGGCCATCTCATTCATGAACTAAGCCCGGGACACCTCTTCCCAGCGTTAAAGACTGTCGTACGAACTATCCATCCGTATTATGATTGTATTATTGAAGCTGGTGTACGAGATGAATAACGGCGCGAACTCGCCGGGGTCACATTTCTTTGTGGTGTAGCAGACGATCGTTTTTTGGAATTTTTTGTTTCCCATTAACACACACAGTGCTGGTCCAGAAGCCGGTACAAACATCACCGAACAATTTGGCAACGAAATGGAGGCAAGCTGCGGACTTGTAGACGACAAGGTTAATGACTCATAGACTCAGCTGATAGTGCTAATAATCAAATCGGCAGGTAAATACGAGACCGCCGTAAGTATTCGAGGATTAAATTTGACAGGCGGTGACGACAATCTGCAGGTCGTGGAAAGGTTGCCGAATTCGGAGTTCGATGAATTGCTACTCATCTTGGCCGACAAGACAAATATGAAAAACCCTTTGTATAGCGAAAAATTCGATGATGGCATCCGTTGTGGACTCCAACGTCACTTCCTCAACACAAGGCAGTTGATATCATAGGTCATGAGATTTTGCTAATTAATTCTTCACAAGTTTCAAATGTTCTCTCAGCAACCCTGAAACAGCAGGTAAGGCTTAGTAAGGGTGTTGTAACGCACAAAATCCCCATATCGCCAGAAGACAATGATGGCCTTAATTCAAGAGTCACTCACTGGATTTGATTGATCCACAAGGTCTACAGGACAAGGGGTTCCTGGATATAACGCTGTACTTTTTGCAATCGTGGCAAGAAGAACTTACGAGACATGTGTTCTGGACCTTTTTAAAAATGTGACAATGAATTGAAGAAGTGGAACTTTTGGAATTTGTTACTGTTTGCGTTTTGCTGTTTATAATTTTGGATGTTTAATTGGAACACTTAGAAGTTGGATCCTGGAGAACTATCGGTAAGTTACAGTCGAAATTGTTTTACTTAAACCAATGGCCTAACATATTAGGCCTATGTTAAAGAATCTTGGCTTAAGAATGTTTCTTTTAACCAATCATATGACAAGAATCTATTATTCGGATATAAAACAACTATGACTGCTTTTTATTCGGGAAATGGTTTGAAACTTAGGCCCTCGGGTGTCTCGAACCATCTATGCCCCTCGTTAAGCCATCGGGGCATAGTATGGTTCGATCACCTTGGGCCTATCGTTCAACCATCCGCCTCATAGCATCAATATGTGTATACTAATATCTGGGCGGCCGAAAGTGGTTGGAGTTATGTCTACAAACAGCAAAATCAATAAAAAGGATCATGTTCAGTTTGTACAGCGGGGGTCAATTTAAAAATTCTTCCGATTTGAAAAAATGGTGTGCAAATTATAGATGGAGCTCATAGTATAAAAATAAAGAATAGTTTTGAGTGTCTTAAATGCTATTAACGAAGTATGGGGGGGGGGTAACAAGGTCAAGCCATTGTGAATGCAATGGATGCTGACCTTTGCCTTGGTATACTTTTTCAACATGATTGGATCAACTTCAAATTTGACCCCTGTTATGACTTTGACTCCCGAAAAACCTATTTCCCTACCCCGTACGATAACTCACTTTTTGGGTAAATGTTGACACCTTTACCTACCAAAATCATTGAAATCAGCTTTTTTAAAATTTTTTTCATTTTTCTTTTCACAGATTTGCTAATAATATGTTTTACTTTTTGAGTTACTACGAGCGATATTCCAGTGTTGAGAAGCAGCTCCGGACACACACGCAGACAAAGAATATGATTATGCTCATAGCCTCTGATGAATAGGCTTTAGAGCCCAAATATTTTGCAGATAAATTGATAAAATACAGTTTAGCCTTCCAATGATATGCATCCTCAGGTTGATGGGTCGATGGTGGGTCGAGGCTGAGGATCGGGTGGTACCCCTTTAAAAGTTAATTCATTATTTCATATCTACACTGTCTACTTAAAATAATTGGCATTAAAAATGTTTTTGAAATGCCCTACTTGTAATCGGATTGAGTGGGCTGACCATTTCTATTTATTTCTTCCACTTTCCCCCTCTTCTAGCTCTTGCAAAGACTCTGTAAAATTGAGTTCTTTCAGCGCATCAATAATTCCTCTCTTTTAGCATCTTCGACCTTGATTTTACGACGGCCAGTGATGGAAGACACCTTTCTCTTCAAGGCTAGTTGTCGGTTTTGGCACCAGCTTTTGATCTTTTTTAATGTCCCCTCTCACGTTTAGTTTGGCATAAAGAGGAGGGAACCATCAACATCAAGCGGAAGCTGTTTATGTCCTAAAATATCCTGTCAAGATATTGGTCCTGAGGAAACGATACAAAACAAACAAATAATTAGCTATTTCGAAACTTCACACTTTAGCCAAAGATGATTTTTACAATAATAACCAAGTTAATTTTTCCTGTTATGTTGTTACGGCATTCTAATCCAATCTTAGCAGCAGACCACCATCATGCAGCTTTGTTTCACTTACACGCTACACAAAGCGAACTGGTCCCTCTTATGCTTATAGCCAAAGAGAAGATGATAAAGAAGGAGATGGCTCGACTTTGATTACCCAGGATTGCTCGCATTCACTGGCTCATTGTTTGGGAAACTCAAGAGCCTTACCTTTGAAGTAATGTGTTCAACGACTCAAGCTTTGGCCAGTCGGAGGTTCCCAACAGAATTAGGAAGGTTTCACACCAAAGGAAGTAATTGACACACTGCCACTAAAACAACTTACTTACTATTTTCCAGCTAAAATATCTGTACTGGTACTCTCCACTTTTTATTCTGACCGAATAGTTATTTATTTTTAATCGGTGGCAAAATACTTGAGGAAAACAGTTACTTTTTAAAAACGAAAGAAACAGCAAAAGCAACCACATTTTCGGTAGTTTAACTTTGTTAAGGTTTTGAAAGTCAAAAAGGTGTTGCTATTTAGCCCAAAATTTAAAATATCCGTTTAGTTTCCTGTGAACTTGAATGAATAAAATTAGTTCAAATTCATTTGAAATATCTCAACATTAAACACTTTTAGTTATAAGAGTCCAAAGTTGCTACAATGCTTGAAATTTGGTGTCAGTCAATCAGGATGTCCACGCCAACATACGTTATTTTCTGTACATCAAACGAGAAGGCAATGGAATCGCTGTGACCTCAATAAGTGGTGGAAACAGCATTCTTTCTGTTCTGATTTTGGAGGTAGAAAATACCTGAATTCTTTTTAAATCTGTATTATTGTGTGCGGAATGCCAACTACATATCCAAGTTGGTCTAATTGGTACGTGAAGTGGTGTTGGAGTTAAAAAAAAACGATTAACAAGCGATTATTTTAAAGTTTGGAAAAAGCGTGGTCTCTAAAGTTATAGAAATAATCCCAAAACCGAAATTTTAAAGGCATTCCCGATCGTTAATTGAATTGTGTGCTACAAAAAATGTTACGCTTACTAACTCTAAATCTTTTTTAAGAAATGCGAAAGCCCCTCGGAAAATGTATATCTTTGCATTTGCTGGCATCACGGAATTGAATTCCTCATATGCTATAACCATGGCACAAACAACTGACTCTAATTTTGAAGCTGTATAAAGGTTATGTATGCGTAAAAATCGATTCTAGTCACCGACGGCACTTCTCGCCTTTGTATTACATTCCTATTTATGCAAATCACTCGGCTATTTAGCGGCTCGATCACGGTGAGTTTAAAACGCATAAGAGCATAAGACTGCATAAGCATAAGAAACACCGTATAATACGGACATAACGCATAAGAGACATAAAGTGCATAGCGCATAAGATCAATAGATTTGCATGACCGACCAAGCGCAAAAGAGCATAAGTGCATAATCGCATCTAGAGCATAAGACTGCTTGACCAAGCGCATAAGAGCATAAGACTGCATAAGATATAATAACCGTGTCTATCGGAGTATAAAAGCGCATAAAGAGCATAGAGCCTAAGACTGGACTGACTCTGCATGACCAATCGGACCTTTAGATAGCCGTATGTACAGCATAAGAGCAATAACAGCATAAGACTGCATAGCATAAGAAAACCGTATCGTTTGGTGGAAAAGGCAGAAAAGCATCATGAGCAGAAAAGCAGAATGGGTGAAAAGGCAGATATGCAGAAAAGCAGAATGGTGGAACTGCAGAAAAGCAGAATGGTTGTGAAAAGGCCAGAAAGCATGAAATGGGTAGAAAAGGCAGAAGAATGTCATACAAAGTTGTTAAAATTCAGTATTTTAATGCGTTTCATGTCAATTTGCTCCTAACAATTTTGACGGGGTTTGTAGACCCGATGTCTGGAACCCCTCTACATTTCTAGGCATTTAGGTTAAAAGAATGGCCCTATTTGACGATTTTTTTTTCTCGAAATTTTTGTAAATTTGGACCCCATGTTCGAAAGGGTTTCTGCCTTCAAAGACGGTGATTTTACAGAGTGTTTTCCTTCTTCTTCTTCTTCTAAATTGAACCCTTATCCAGGATTTTTTGCAGAAAATGTGACAATGTCTAATGATGTTTTTGTGAAAAACAACCCAATATTTGGAGGCACTCCCCGTATGCCCTTGACATGTCGTACCCCCACCCCAGCGGAGGAAGGGGGGAAAAAAGGAAGAGGGTCGGGGAAGCCGCAAAACCTCAGGCCCCCTCAACAACCTATGCGCCCGATTATGCTCCGTATGTAGTAGTAAACGAATTGCGTTTTTGTCAACAACCACGCAAGGGAGTTAAGCGCTTATGGTTACTGGCCGATATAAGGGAGAGGGGAAGGGGGGGGAGGGGAAGGTCGTACAGTCCGTGGATGCTTAAATGGGCGTAATAAAAATTACACACGTCGTTGCTCTCATCTACCTATAACATGCTCCGACATAACCGTTATGAAATAACCTGGTGCTTACTATGCATCCGGTACCCCTATGCTGTACGGTTATTCTTATGCTTATGCACTCTTTATGCATGCGATTTCGATTATGTACCGTATATACGATTAATTCTTATGCTTATGCACTCTTATCTATTAACTAGCTCTTATGCGATTATGTTCCGTATATACGGTGATTATTATGCGTATGCACTCTTATGCGATTAGCTCCGTAACGCGGTTATCTTAACTTATTCCCTCTTATATGATTATGCTCTTATGCTATTAGGTTCCGTATATACGGTTAATTATTATGCTTATGCACTCATTATGCCGATTATGTTTCCGTTTATACGGTTATTCTTATACTTAATGCACTGTTTATGGCGATTTATGTCCGTATATTATACGTTATTCTTATACTTATGCACTCTTATGCTCTTATGCTTATGCACCTTATTCATATGCCTATATGCAGTCTTATGCTCTTAGCGCTTAAGCGTTTTAACAAAAAACAAACTACATTACAAAACAAACAAAAACAAAAACAACACAAAAACATACAAACCAAAACAAAACCAACAAACATCAAACTTTTAACTCACAACACAAGACCACCAAGGCCAACCCCAAAAACAAGACGAACACCTCTGGTGGATCGAACAAAGTGCGGGATGATGACTACGGGAGGGCCACAGTGTGCGCGAAGAGGGCGGAATCGCGGTATTAGGTTATGAAGGGGAAAGGGGGTGGGAGTGAATGGGAGTTGTAGCAAAACGGGGACGAAAGATGAGGGCGAGAAGACATTGAGGATGTTATGTTAGGCGCTGGGATGATATGTTGGTGTTGCTGAGTATAAATGCGGGGTTAGGGAGACAACCAGAGCGGGGGGACTAGGAAGGTGTTGTTAGTAAGAAGCGCAGGGGAATGAGGGAGAGGAAGGGGCGGGGTTAAGTACAGGGCGAGGACAAGGGGGGTACGAAAAGGGGAAGGCTAATGATAGGTGAAGCGTAGGTTGGCGGAGGTAATGGGGAGGATTTGGAGCGTGTTAGAGGGGAGCGCGCGGGAAGAAAAGGACTATTGTAATAGAAGGTATTGGGTGAGGGATCAAGTGGGACTTGGGGGAGTGTTGGAGGTTTTGGAATAGAGGAGGAAAAGGGCAGACTGAAGCGGGGGGGGAAGGGGTGGGAGCATTGGAACAAAAAGTGGTTAACCCGCTGAAAAGGTGATGGAGAGTGGGAGGAGAATAGGTTGGGGCCGTGGGGGGGTTTTCCGTGGCGGACCCGAGGCGGGCGCTCGATCAAGCCCCGGCTGACTGACCTAAGTTTAAAATGAACCGGCGTTGCAGCCTACACACAACCGAATGCATTAAATCTGTGTGTGTACCTTGTACGTGTCATGCAAACCATGGCTTGACCGCGCCGCAACTGGCCCCTCTTAGTCAAAACACAGTTCCGCGCATAATTATTATGACAGCAATCAATACTCCCATTTTCCCCTTGCGTTTTTCCCATTCAAATGATTCCACTGCCGGAAATACCATGGCATATTGGCAATGTCAGCGTAGTAAACTTTCATGTCAACCCCTGCATAGATGAGAGAGTGTGTTCAGAAATGACCAAGTGACACGACACAACAGACATCTCACTAGTCACATTATATGGCGCATAATATACGATTATTTAGGAGTACTTTTCACAAAACCCCCAATTTCAGGGATTGACTCATGGCGCACTTTACTAACACACAACAAACACCACTTCATTCACCAACGGAACGTCTGATTTGAATTCTGTTCTCATCAGCTTTCCATAGACCAGTTAAAATCCTATGTCACTTCTTTTGTTGCCTGCGAATCCTTGCCTGCGAATCGTTATGGGGCCCATGGTATTAAAAACTCTAACAGATAACAATTGCCCAGTGCGTAACAGTCAAGCCGACTTATTTCAAGATACCATGCCCTACATGTTTACAAACATTGCTGTTACTGGTCTATAGCCGAGACCATCCCAAATTTTCCCCATGTCCTTGCCCATATAATTTTGACCCCTAAGGTCTAAGAAGTCCCTCGACGTCATTAACACACACATTGCAGAATTGCCGAAATCAACCCAGCGTATCACAAATATACGTCACCATTTAAAGTAATTAGAGTATGAGTCGGCGCTCTTCAGGTGTAATTGGTTTACGAAGACGTTGTTTCGGTGCCTGGGGAAAAGTTGTAAGGAAACAAAACGACTTCCACAATCGATTTTAATCTGTTTATCCATTTACCCGCATAAAAGGAACGGATTCAACAGCGAAACCCTTTGATTATAATCCTTCTGCCGCAATCGATTATCGGCGAGCAATCATGACTGTAATTTTTTTTTGAAAACCTATGTCCGAACTACGTAAAGTGCAAAAGTCTCAGTTGCTAATTACAACATTTTCCGCCTGTCCTCTCCGGTGTTTATTTTTATTGGGTTTTCGTTATATTAAGAAGTTACTAATGTACAATGTTATGAATTCAGATTTTATGCCCAAGACTATTCTTAACTCATTTGAAAGTTTTGACCGGGGCGGGGCGTCCGTGGATTTTGTTGGGTACCCACTCGTTCCAGGGGTTCTGCAAGTACCCTCTAACGTGACCAATTTTCAGTTAAATATAACCGGCCCCTAATTGGACCAGTTGTGGTGAAATTATACTAATTTTCAGTGAAAATATAACACCTAACGGACAGCATATATGACTCCTTACTTGTCCTTGTTTTAAAATATATTTTCCACTATTATTATCCCGGTTCTATACTCTCTTTTGAAATTACACTTATAATGGATTATAAACATCGTTACTTGTATGCAAATTATTTTTGATTAATATTGTAACAATGAATTTTTCACTGTAATGCATTATTTACATAATTATTTATCATATTGTTTTTGCTGTAGGCCTATTCTATGATTAACAAATGAAAATTGATTGACGATTGTACCCCCAGCGGGACTAGACCTTGATTAATTTGAATTTGATACCCCTAGCGGTAGTCCCGCATTTGCACCTAGTCCCTCTTTTTTTCGGAACGAGCATGGGTTCCCGAGCAAAATCCAAGAACCCCCCGGGCGTGTTGATCGGTTTCCATGGATGCGGCCATATGTTTGAGTATTTACTTTGCAGCATTCATCGCGTGCTGATTCGCTGATTCCCGATGACCTGGAATTTTTACGCAATGAAGAAACAACCACGAACTGAGAATTTTCTCGAAATTATCTTCGGAAGGCCCACTTGAGAGAATATGAATAACAATTGCAATTATGGGGCGGCAGATATATCGTTCAAACTTCAAGTGGGTCGTTGTGGTTCCTTCTTTATCTCTTTCTTCCATGCTATAACATAGGCCTGATTTTCATCGATTTCAACTGCAGACGTGTGCAGAGAATGTGGACAATAGCAAGGTCGTTTGACTATAGTGCATAGACTCTGTGCAAATACCAATTTACAACTGGGTAATTGGAATGTTTCTGGGATTTAATGGCAGGTGTATGTAATGTTCTCCAGCAAGTAGCGCAGGTCTTTGATCCAATCGAATAGGTTTAGGGCGAATAAGATGCATAGGCGGTTGAACATATTATCTTTTGAAGTAACCATCTAACTCTTTCTCATCTTCTCTGGTTTAGCAGAGTTTAGCTAAACCCATTTTTATTACTGACGAAATCCTATAGATGAGTTGACATGTGACGTGAACGCCGGGCAACGAACAAAGAGGGTCGTCGAGTGCCAAATTGTGTAAACACGTATTTCAATACGGAATAAATCGCCATCTCATCATAGTGCGCAGTTCACACTCCATAGAAAAACGTTTTACACAATTTGGCACTCGCCAGTGGTGGAAAGCAATGCCCGACAGTATGCGTGAGCATCTGCAGGGCTTGTGATTTTAAAATTGGCGCTCAATCAGGCGTGATAAGGCTATTGAATGGTGTAACTGGCATACTCTAACATGTCAGTATACCAGGTGCTAACTTGTGTTTGTAAACATTGATGTCACCTCATCTATAAAATCAGTCAAGTTCCATCATCCAAGGTGTTAAATCCAGGAGTGCAATGGTTTTGGGGTGTATAATAATTATAATAGGGCTGTTTTGATATTAGTGTGTATCGGTGCGCATGGCTACAGAGCGCATAGCTCTGTAGCCATGGCGCGTATGTTCAAGGGTATTATGTTTGATAGAGATTACATTTGCAGGGGAAGTTTCTGGAGTTTTGAGCTATGCACAGGTAATTTAACAGAAGCATGATTGATGTGAACTTCATATTTTTTTCTTAATTTATCATGATATTACTAAGATCTTTTGAACAAAGGTTTTTTTTTTTTTTTTTTTTTTGATGAGTTGACATGTGACGTGAACGCCGGGCAACGAACAAAGAGGGTCGTCGAGTGCCAAATTGTGTAAACACGTATTTCAATACGGAATAAATCGCCATCTCATCATAGTGCGCAGTTCACACTCCATAGAAAAACGTTTTACACAATTTGGCACTCGCCAGTGGTGGAAAGCAATGCCCGACAGTATGCGTGAGCATCTGCAGGGCTTGTGATTTTAAAATTGGCGCTCAATCAGGCGTGATAAGGCTATTGAATGGTGTAACTGGCATACTCTAACATGTCAGTATACCAGGTGCTAACTTGTGTTTGTAAACATTGATGTCACCTCATCTATAAAATCAGTCAAGTTCCATCATCCAAGGTGTTAATCAAGATATTGTCCCCGTCATACAAAGTATGGCGAGTGGACCCCGCGGGAGACCCCGTCGTTTATCTACCTGTCTGTTCCCCGTTTAAAAAAAAAATAAACTTCAGAATGGTTGGTCAGAGTGAAATTGGCAATTGTGTTTAGCTGAAAGTGTCTACTTTTCATTCGAAAAGTCATTTCACAGGTCATCTTGGGTATAAAATGTTATTATATGAATTTCTAGATTGCAACTAATTAATTCTGCGTTTTGGTTCACGTCTTAAGAAATATAAAGCCATTCACGCTATGATTAAACCTAGAAAGTTTGCATGTGAGCTGGTAGCAAGAAAGGACACAGTCTTGTTAGGTCATTAAAGCACTAATAGCACATTTTGAAGAGCGCCCCCAATTTAAAAAAAATGAGATTATTGACCACAGCTTCACTCTAAAAAGTTTAGCAATTGAACACTTCTCTTGCCTCACTTTGTAAACATGTTTAAATAGCTAAACACGCATGTCAAATTGCTAAACACTCATGTTTAATTGCTAAACTGCTTACCATCGGAATATGTATTGTCACTTGATGGAGCACTTGATGGTCCCGCGGACACTGCTTGAGAAGATGAATCTCCACCTTCAAAAGGAACAAAATAGCAAAACATGAACAATCTAAGATACGTGTCATTAATTCAATCATTTGATAAAAAGGCCTTCTCTCTTGGGTAAACAAGGTCAAGCCCCATTGAATACAATGGGCGTATATTCCATACACTTAATATATTTCGCACCTTGTATTTGGCTACAGAATCGTCTGAGGATAATTTTTATGGAAAGCTTTTGAAAAGTTAGTTTATTTTTCAAATGATTATTTATGAGTGATGAAGGTATAAAGAGGACATCAATAGTAAATTTTGACTGCATTTTCTTGAGGCTTAATTATCGTCACATCACTTTTACACTCAATAAATAGTCCTATTTCCATCTGGACATTGGTTTGCTTCCATGAACACCGTTCATTTTAACGTGAATCCGTGGACAGAGCGCAAAATCGACTACTTGAATTGAAAATACTATAAGCTCGGTTTATATCTAAACGGCGTGAATGTCTTTGAAGCAAATTACAGCTAATAAATAATTAAAGGTGCATTTCGTGATTCCAACCCCTTCTGTTTTATTCATTGTTCAACTTTTTTAGGTAAGTCCGAGTCGGGGGGACGAGGCTGAGGATCACGAAATTCCCCTTTAAGTTTTCTGTTGCTATCACATATGTTCACATATATATTTCTTAAAGATACAAAATGGCGGACAAAATCAGGGTCCAGTTTTTTTCTGATTCAACCTGTAGCTGTTTTTTTTTTATAACTATAGCTGAAGACATAAACTTGGATAAACCTCCTCTATGTTGCAATTTAAGCTTTATTTTTACCCCAGTCCGTTCGGATCACAAACCGATCGAGATATTACCAAAATATATCCAATTGAAATTTGTGCTCAAAACTTAATTTAGTGTGTTCATAAATTAATTCCCAAAAAAGTGTTTAAACAAATTGAAATGTTGTTAAATTTGATCATGAATTATACATTGTGGTAAAAAAAAGGTTTACACTTTTATATCTGAAAATCTCTCTAAAGTTGTTTGAAGATATTTTGTTATAACCTGGTGAAAACGGCGTTCAAAACAAGGCTCAAATAACAAAAATGGCGGCCATATAGCGAAAAACCCACTTTGCACACACGTAAGTCTATGGGACAACCATTATGGTTAACAGAAATCAATACCATTGCGTGAACTGGAGGCCTAGGAGATTTTTTGAGGATACAAATTTCTCTCAATTTTCACTGGATCGGTCGTAGACCACCTACCGAGAACGTTTCGAAGGTTTATTGAACAAACAAGTAGAAAAGAAAACCGAAAACCTTGTTTTGAACTTGTCTGCTATCGCAATCGTCCACATAGAAAACCATGCTTTGACTTTCTGTCGTGCACGACAGAAAGTACTAAATCATCATCTTATTACATAAAGACGGCGTATTAGGCTAATTCACTTCAGGTGTGATCTTATACATTGGTAAGCATTCCAAATATGCAAAAAACCGGGGTTCGACAAAAATTGGGGGCGCTTCTTTCTGGAAATCTCCTCATGTCTCTTTAACATACTATTGACCACCCTTTGAGTTTGTGTGAAGTGTTCACCGTTTGAACATGAATGAGAGAATACTTCAACTGTGAAACTGAACTTGAAATGCCTATTTACATAATAATTAAGTTGATTTCAATTGGGGGAAGATTTTAAATTGAAAGATACATGCATGTTTTTTTTGCCATGACTGATCGAGACTCTGCTTGTACATTTTCGAAGTTTGCATGGATTGCATGGTTTGGGACAAGATCATAAAGAAGAAATATTGCAGCCGTTTAATTTTTAAATTTATAAGAGAAACTTGAAATAATTTGGGGTGTCTTAATTCTTATCTTTGTGGTTATTATTAAATACCATGTCCCATGACGGGGTGCATTGTTCAATGTGTGTATCAATCTTGGATATAATTCATGACTTCCAACAGAGTCCTATACTTTTATACGTGTGTACAAGTGGTTTTTTTTGACCCTTTTGTTCTCTAGATGGCGGCCCATTTTGTCATTTCAGTTTTGTTTTCACCACGCCGTTTTCACAGTTCCAACCAGATGTTGGTAGTTAATAATACTTCAAACATTTTATATGTCTACCCACTTTTGAGATAGTTGCCGACGAAAAGGGGTAAACTTTTTTTGGCACCACTCTTTATCTCTGTAATCCTTTACTGGTTCTTTTGTCGAATACTGAATGAAACATCATTAATAAAACAATTAAACATCTAAACACAATTAAATTTACTTCATAAATGCCAGCTTACTTGATTTGTAATTGATTTGACTCTCCAATTCCTGACCACATGTAGACTCTTCACGTTCGCTTTTTCAGGATTCCATAACGCTCGTATGCTGAATAACTGATTTTTCGTCTCAATATGTCGGGCACGTCTCACTCTATCTTCATCAGTGTTTTTTACTTTTGATAATCGAAACTTCCTCAGGTGTTAACACTTGTTTGGTCTGAGGTCCTTAAGATGACATCGAGAGCCAAATTTTCACACAAGATTGTGTTTGCGTCCAGAAGGATTTTCTTTCACACGATCTAAATCTTGTTCCATGTTGTATCTCTGCACAACATAATATGAATATATGTCACGAACTGTGGAGGTCTGCTAACGATACTTTATAATCTATTATAGCTCAATTCGTCATTTTATCTGGTAACAATTACCCAATTTAAAATAGAACTAAACGCAAGAGGCTAAACTGGATCACCTCAGGCACAATCACAGACATAATTACTTAGAAATAAATTTAAAACTTATCTTAAACACCAAATATTCACATAAAAAAAATACACTAATCATAATAAATAAATTAAACACATTTAATTAAAATTCGCGCAAACTTATTTCACAAATACTTTACTCTTAATAAACAATATTAAAAAAAAAAAACATTTCTTTTGTTCTTTGCAGATTACACTAACTTATTCCTCTCCCATTCAACCTAGATACCCTCATCAACACGTTCACACTGAATGTTCTGTCACAAATTGCTTAAAGTCAAATAAACTCTCACTTAACATTTAAAAAATTACATTCACTTCACTACCATTTAAAAATTACTTCACTTCCCAAAAAAGTGAACAACTCCTAACTCGACATAAAAAATTGATACACTAAATGAAATCCTGCAGTGTAAACCACCTTTCCAGCGTAGTAACTGACAACATCTAACTGAAGACATCTCCAAGATCACAAAACAACATGCCGATAATTAAGGGAAACTTAATACCAATACACTCTACCACGCAATGTCCTATTCACATTATACAATGACGTCTTTCTTCCCTTAGTCAATTCAGTATATTGCCTAGACACATCATAATCCTTGATTTCTCTATAGTCTCACTCTCACTGTCCTTACAACTCCATAATCCAATCCACCTGATAGCTATTTAATTTACTTCAAAAACGAGCAATACGTATTGTATGGGTTCTCCTTATTAACTTCATACCAACAATTATTCCACACTAATATATTAAGATAAAATAAACTTCAAACACAATCGTCATGCACCTTATTTTATACTAACCTTCCCAAATCACTTCAAACTTCTTCTGTAAACACACAGATATGCATAAATATAACATTGCACTGTCCATACTAATTCCAATTAAACTAATTTTGACCTTACCTAAATACTCCGGTTCTAGATCCTTGACCTCAAATATAAAATCATCCAAATCAGTCATAAATTTAAATCAATTTTTTAAAAAATCACTAATTTCCAATAGTAATCATTTTTATTTTCTTTTTTTATGACTATTACTCTTTTCTTTGCGTTAATTTGCATATATCACCCGCAATATACTTTACCAAACTTCTGTTAATTAAATTACATAGCATTTTCCTCAGGATAACATAGAAAAGATATACAATTCAAACTGAATATCGTATTACGAACAAACAATTTCCTTCCGCTTGTACCGTATTTGTCATCATCATCTTGGCCTATTAACATTCTATTAGGCCCCAGTTTCTTTGTGCTTATTCTGTTCTAGACTTGTGCTGATAGCACACTTAATACAGGGGTGTCCAACCTGGCGCCCGCGGGCCATTTGCGGCCCACTATAGAGCTCTCTCGGCCCGCGAGGCGAAGAACATTAAAAATGCATAATCTTAAATAATAGATCTTTTTTTAAATGTCATTGGAATTAGTCCAATTTCCTCCAATCTGCAACCGATTTTTAAACATTTGTTTGAAAATTTGTCCAATTTCATCAATCTGAAAACCAACATTTTCTAAGATTTGTTGTGAAAATTAGTCCAATTTCCTCAAAAGAAGCAACATTGTCCAAATTTGCTACCTATTAAAAGGTGACTTGTAGGCACGTCATAAACCAAACTAAGAGTCCGATTACTTGTTTGGCTTGCCCTCCTTCTATACACTTGTCCTGTTGGAAATTGCATGTTATTGTCTCAGTATTGTAAATTTTCATATTACTGAATCATCTTCTTTGACCATATGGATTTTCGATGTATTGTAATCTAATTTATATTCTCATATTATTGTATCTTCTGCGGTGTGGTGTGAATATAATAATAATTATTTGTATAGGCTTGTATTCTGATTGTCTAGGACCTCCCCACATATCCACATGTTTGTTCGGAGCTTATTGTCCGAGTGTTTAAATCATGAAAGACCCTGTTTTATATAATAATATATTTTATAGGCCGGTGTTCTGAGTGTCTAGGACCTCCCCACATTCCCATGTTTTGTTCGAACCTACTTCGAGTGTTGAATCATGAAAAGAACCCTGTTTTTATAATTATAAATATTTTTTTATATGCTTGTGTTTCTGATTGTTCTAGCCCTCCCCACATATCCCCATGTTTGTCGGAACTTATTTCGAGTGTTGAATCATAAATACCCTGTTTTATAATAATAATATATTTTATAGGCGTGTGTTCTGATTGTCTTTAGGACACCCCACTACCACATGTTTGTTCTAACTTATCGAGTGTTGAATCATGAAGCCATGTTTTTTTATAATATAATTTATTTTATAGGCGTGTGTTTCTATGTCTAGGACTTCCACATATCCACATTTTTGTCTACTTTTTCGAGTGTTGAATCATGAAGACCCTTTTTTTATATAATAATAATATATTTTAGGCGTGTGTTCTGAGTGTCTAGACCTCCCCAAATACCACATATCATATTTGTTCGGAACTTATTTCAAATGTTAATCATGAATACCCTGTTTTATATAATAATATATTTTAGGCGTGGTGTTCTGATTGTCTAGGACCTCCCCACATATCCACATATCCATGTTGTTCGGAACTTATTCAAATGTTGAATCATTAAATAACCCTGTTTTATATAAGATTATTTTATAGGCGGTGTGCTGTTGTTTAGGACTTCCCACATATCCACACGTTTTGTTTCGGACTTATTTCGAGTGGTTGAATCATGAACGACCCTTTTTATAATAATATATATTTTATAGTCGTGTGTTTGATTGTCTAGGACCTCCCCACATAGCCACATGTTTGTTCTGAACTTTATTCCGAGCGTGTGAAGCATGAAAAATCCCTGTTTTATAATAATAATATATTTTAAAGTCTGTGGTTCTGTTTTTTGACTTCCCACATATCCACACGTTTGTTCGGACTATATTTTCGAGTGTTGGAATATGAAGACCCTGTTTTATTAATTAATATATTTAATAGGCATGTGTGTCTGATTGTCCAGGACCTCCCCACATATCCACTGTTGGTCGGAACTTAGTTCGATTTTGAATCATGAAATACCCTGTTTGTAATATAATAATATTTTATAGGCGTGTTCTATTGTCTAGGACTTCCCGATCCTCCCCACAATCCACATGTTTGTCTAACTTATTTCGAGTGTTTAATCATGAAAGACCCTGTCACTTTTTTATAATAATACTATATTTTAAAGCGTGTGTTCTGATTGTCTTTAGGATCCCCCAATTATCACATGTTTGTTCGAACTTATTTCGAATTTCGAGTGTTTGAATCAGTGAAAGACCCTGTTTTATAATATAAGTTTTTATAGGCCTTGTGTTGCTGATTGTCTAGGACTTCCCCCACAATCCACTGTTTGTTCGGAACTGATATTTCGAGTGTTGAATTGAAAGCCCTGTTTTTTTTTCCTTTCCTAAAAAAAAAAAAAAAATTGCATAAAATTTGAGCCTCATGGCATTCTTGTTCTTTTTCTTTCCAAACAGGCCATTTTTTAGAGTTGTCTATCATAAAACCCACTTTTGGTTTTCCCATAGAAACAAGCGGTCCTGCATACTTAAGAATTCGGCCCCTAACGGACTAAACCGCATGCTGCTCTCGGATTTCTCTCACGCAAGAGAACCGGAGCATACCAGATCTCTTGCGTGAAGTAGCCAAATGCATGGTGTGTCAGCGTAAGTGCGCTTTTGGAAACACATGTTTTGGGTATTAGTGGGGTACTGTATTGCACAGATCTTATGTGATGTGCAAATCTGATAAAATTGTGAATGTTGGTACACAGTACTTTTATACATTGATAATAAAAAAAATTGATGGAAGCAACTTGCCACACCCCTTTCATGTCCCCCAGCTGGATTTCAAGGTTACACAGGGGTAATTTTTTTAAATGTTTCCCGATTGTGTTGAAAAGCACGCCATGATTTCTGTCTGGTTGCAGGAATTCCAAAAGGTATAGTTTATATTTATCCCTCATTAATATATTCTGTTCACTGATTGGTTAAAATGTGCGTCACATGACCACAAATAGTTTACCTATTTGCGAGAAACAGAGAACAAAGATAGATCACAGGGAAATAGACGCCTATTTTCCCTAGGGAATAGGCGCCTATTTTCCCTCTAGCCCTCGATCCCGTGTTATCAGTTCCTTTCGCGGCATACGACTAGCCTACGACTGGTTGACGTTATGCATGAGAGTTGCCAGACTCTTACTTGTATTTCTCAACGTATGTGTACGTTCGTATTAGTTTTTGCTCAAAGGAACTTTTGACGCATTGTTGAGGCTATTTCCGACCCCTTACAACAACATGTCTGCCGCCCAGTTTGCATACACAGGTGGGAAACCTTCTGCACGGATAGTGAAGAATACGAAAAAATAATTACTTATATATTTTCTGTCATTGTTCGAGGAGTGTGTAATACACCGTGATTCCCCGGTGATTTTTTATTTTAATGCCATGGAATGGACAACACTGATATGATCTCATCGCTGCATCACTGCATGAATTGACTATGCACTAATACGAAAGGTGAGTATAAATTCTATATGCAGTACATTCCAGGAGTACATTCGGTACAGACTCAGCGTCATTAGTTACCGAAAAAAGGGTGTTGAGTTCCGTAAGGGGCGGACTTTCCTCTGCCTAAAAGGCCGTCAATGCTCAAGCTCTTGCCTAGCCTACCCTAGGCTAGCCTAGCCTACAGAGTACATACGGCGAAGGCCTATTTTTGTTAAGTAGCCTCAGGCTCAGTTTCACTTTTAACCGAACTTAGTCGGGATCTGTCGTCTCGGGAAACTAGACCCAC
>JAMKCH010029420.1:0-31284 GCA_023653785.1 Ophioderma brevispina
TCCGACTTTGAGGGTACACCCTGACCTCCCTGAAGGTGGTACCTCCAATTTTTTTTTTTCGCTAAAATGACCGCAAAGGATGGACTTACAATTACATAAAAGCCTTAGATCATTTTCGTTTGCGTTTTTGTGCGACAGGAGATCATCCGTTAGGGGTGAGTGGTAACAAGAGAAGATATCAGTAGCTTCCAACAATGCATTGCTTCCAATGGAGGTTTTTTGTACAGGCAGTCATGTGAATCGTTAGAGATGAAACATTCTTGAAATGTAATTTTGTGATCAGTACTGTCAGTTTAGCCATGTTTCATCTCTAACGATTCATATCAGTACCTGTACAAAAACCTCCATTGGAAGCAATGCATTGTGGGAAGCTACTGATATCTTCTCTTAGTGGTAACCATCAGGATTAAAATAAGGTTACTTTGCCTTATCTAAACCTTATGGGTTATGTTTTACAAGCTGATTACGGATCAAGGTCATCCTGGAGTAAATGTTTAAAAAGGTCCAATCAAACTAATTCCAAATCACTCTCCCAGTAATACCAAAACAGAAATGATAATGGTCTCTAGCCATGCCACCTTAGAACAGTCATTACTGGGAAATGATTATGAAGCCTCAAAGACCATGTATACCCCTGTTTATATGTTCTACTGTAACAAATAACTAGCGTTCATATTGCAACAACCAGATTTTTTTGCTAATATAAAAATACAACGAATTTCACATCATTTTGAAAGGCATAGGAGTATTCTAACATTGTAACCCCAGTATAACGTTGAACATATTTTTGATGTAGATACTGAACTATAATTTGTTGGTGGGCCATACTATACATTTTTGGTACATGACAAAACTTTCAGATTTTCTTTTCCCCGTATATGTGTTTTCAACAATCTATATGATGAGTGTGGCAGAGACTGAATCACTTTCCCCTCAAAATAACCCTAAATAACTTTTTTGTCGCTTTTCTTAACAATAAATTTGGGCGACAAATTTTGTTTCCAGCACAAAAAATATGAATGAAATTCAGATCCAGACCATAATAAAAGAGTTGTTCTTCTTCCACTGCCTAACCCTGTAAATGCACCAAATCTGAGTGGTCTTACATAATGGGTGTGATGATTTTGCCTACATTTGTCTCGGATGATCAGTATAGCAAGATACCAGTCTAGGGTTCATACTATAAAGTTTCAGTTATTTGATAGAAAGTCAGAAATTCATTTGCAACATAAAGTTTCATTATTTTAATTTATTTTCCGTTTTCATAACAATTGATAATTCGTCTGAAACCACGGAGTAGCTGCAACTGTAACATGCAATTTGAAGTTATACTATTTTTCACAACAAATTTTGTCATCAAATTTCCATACAAGAACTTGATCCAACATAAAGCCGAAGACTAATCGCCAACATTTAATCACACGGTGTGAAAGCAGATATAGTCCGGCGGGAGCCAACAGTCGGGGTCCATAGACGATAAACGGAATAAAGCGTGAAACTAAGTTACGTGAAGAGTCAACTGAATCGAGTGCCCTATGTTTACCATTGTACCCGGGAATATGAGTAAGCCGGACAATAATTACTTCTACACCAGTATTAAGTGCATTGGCAACTATGGTTATAGTTAAACCTTATTATTTCAAAGGTATATATATGATTCAACATGATAGCTCAAACTACGTGCTCTGTTTTTATTACACAGGACACCTAAGAAGCGAATTCCAAATATTTATAGACACTCAAAAGTAAAACAGCAGACGCATTGGATGTTGTCTCATATCCTCTAAACTGCAATGAATAATCTGCATCACACCGACTCTTTATTTATTTCTTCAAAAACAGGAAGCTATGTGCGACCGATGATATTATGATAACCGAATAAATAAAAATGGATTAGATTGTTTAAGGGGGTACTGCATTCAGCAATGAGAATGTTTTGTGTGTATTCCTAATATAAAGTTAGGACTCAGGGGGGGCCGGCAAGATAGCGTCGTTTTTGCCGTTCCCGTAGGTTTAGCACGTGATCACGAAAACTTGACAAAGATTCTAAAGTCGAAAAGATGTTTAATATCATTTTCCATCAAAATCCGTTGGGAGTTGAAGATCAACTCGCAGTTTGTAAGTATTTTTTTTGTAGGAATAACGGTACAAACGGGATCCATTTGAAAGAGGTGGTTTGGACCTCAGTTCAAGAGCGGTCACCGCTATTTTAGATGCGGACCATGTACAGGCCCGCGGTCACAGGTGCTATGCACCACCGTTGAATGATTCGTTGACTTGGCATGTAGCAATCTCTCATGTCCGCGATCTTTAAAACGATTTGATGATAGTTTGGCAGCACATATTATGCACAGCGCCTAAAGCAAGGCAATTTAGATCGGTCGCCGCTCCGTACGGAGCTATACGGGAATTCCCACTCGTCACCCTGATCTATTTATAAACACGCACGTGACTTCAAATTCCGGTTCACTGTTCAGGCTCGGCCAATGCTCGTTCGGCAGTTTAGCGCTATGAATGAAGATGGCCGCCACCGCCTGGGGACCTTAAAAGTATAAAAGCGCCTTTTAAATAGTTGTAAATATGCTGATGAATTGTCATTTGCGATATGCGTGTACTCGGGGGTCTTATGGGGGGGGGACCTTTACCTGAGGTATTCATGCTTTCCTCTTCAATTGCAATAACAAGGCTAAAACACATAAAAAACTCCAAATTGGAAGGGGGGTTGAGTTTTAAGTAGCAAAGCCACAACGTAATAATCTACTACTTCAAAATCTAAATTGAGATATGATATTAATGATATTATGAAACAGATCTTCATTGATGATCTACTATAACAGAAGTGTTCATTTGGCTATAGTTCAAAGCTCAGGGAAAAATCTGTTGGACTATACATAATACTAATTCTTGTGGAACGAGCATGAGCATGTTTATTAAATCCAAACCATGATTCCACACTTACCCGGGACGTTAAAGCGACATGAGGACATTCCAGAGAGAAGCGCCCACAAGTTTTTTTTTTCCGAAGAGGTTTGACATAGTGTGATGCTAACCAATGTATTTATCATGAATAGCGCTGACCTTGAAGACAAGGTGAAATATGCTCTGGAGCACGATTGCGGACCAGAATCTCAAATTAGCCATCAATCATGATACCAACGACGCGTCGGCTACCAGCCACCACACACCAACAATTAACCTAAACAAAAGTTAAAACTACTACCATTAGTATGTTTTGAGCTAAAATACATGAAGGGCACTTTGGCACCAAATGGGAAGTACATCGTTACAAGGTACACTAAACGTTCATAACACAATTCTTAATTAAAAACGGCTTCTTAATTATTAACCGGAAGTTAAAACTACTACAATTTGTGGAGTTTGAGCTAAAATACATTAAAGGGTACGCTTTGGGCACAAATTCAGACATTACATTCTGTTACAAGGTACACTGAACTTTCAAACCCCCAATTCCGGGGGGCACTGGTATTCAAAGGTGGATATGATGCGTAAACATGGACCTACAAAACTGCACCTAAACAAGAATTAAATCCACCGACTAAAGAACATACCCTAACAAGTATTATTTGTCAGTTTTTGCTATAAGCAATTGTCGTTTTAATATACCCGTTATTATATACTTTGCTTTACAATCTTTTTTGATTTTGATCTCTGCTTAATTTGAGGATAAATACCTAAATACGTACATCACATTTCAGGGTTAAGAAAACATACACTTTTTTCCCTAGTTTGCCTGTTTTTTTTTTTTAAACCCTAATCAATGTACTCGCGTACATCACCTGAAACAGAGACACTTTTTACGCCTTTTCTTGTTCACGCATTCTATCCACCTTGAAATACCAAGTGGCCCCCCGGGACCAATTCTTAAAAGTTGGAAGTTGTCGGAACATTTTTCAAATCAATTTCAACAAGATGTGTAACAAGTCCGGGTCACAATATAAGTTTTTGCACACCCAAAATGCAGCTTATCACTCAGTCAATCAATCAGCAAATTTATCATCCAGAAGCAATATATAAATAAACTAGCATTACAAATTTAAATATCAATAAACGATTTATAAAATTAAAAATATATTTAGTATTAGCATTATTAGTGACAAATTTAGTATAATTTACACTAAGTTATGTAAATGCATGGGTGATGAATGAGGCAGTGCTAAACGCAGAGCGTGAGGGTGCAATGACCTCTTTAAGAAAGTTTCATATTATAATAAACTAGGGACAAAAAAACAAAACGACAGACAGAACAAACAATGATATACAATAAATAAAACATGTCCGATTAATGAAAGAAGAGGAAAAAGCAAAGCAAGAGAAAAATGAATGGAGAATTTAAAAAGGTGAGATAACAGTATGATACATCTTAATGAGATTTTCCTGAGATCTTTTGAATGAGATGAGTTGAAGGAGGTTTTCAAGTGTGGGTCCAAAGTAGACCCAGAATAAGGGACCATGTACATAGAGGTATTGTTAGCCAAGACGGTATTGGCCGTTTTTATAAGTGGTTGATGATGAATATGTCTAGTTTCGTAATTATGATGTGAGGGTGATGTATTAAAGAAAAGCTTTTACTGAGGTATTAGGCAAAAGATTGTTTTCAAAACGGTTACATACAATAAAACAAAACAAACAAGCTAGCAAGTTGAGAAACCTGTGATGTCCTGGAACTTTAACCATCGTAATAACTGAGCCATTTTTTTAACAAAACTCCGAAGGGGGGGATGGTTACCACCCCCTATAAATTTGGTACCAAATTAAGGATAGCTTAGAGTTTATTCTTTATATTGGTACCGAAATAAGTAACAACATCCCCATTATGACATCACCATGATGTCATATGTTGAGGAAAGTCCGAAAATACTGAATATAGGGTGGAAATTGATATTTCGCAATTTTAGCGACTCAAACACCTTATTATAGCTCTAAAATGCTGTCATTCTATAAAACTAGTCATTTCCCATCAAGTAGAGTCAAAAACCGCATGAAAATCTGATTTTCCTAACCTTTTTGGCGAAAAATTGAATTTTTCACTGTGTGTGTCTATGGAAATGGCAGTTTTGCTGACACGCGAACTTATGACGTCATTGTGACGTAATGCTAGGCATGTTGCTACTCATTTTGGTATCAATGGAAAGAGGAGGACCATAGCTATCTATTGGTACCAAAATCAAGTGTCTGTGTTGTTCCTGTGTTGTGTTAGGCATGTTGGTACTTCTCTTCCGAAGGGGGGGTTGGTTGCCACCCCCCTATCCATCACTTTGGGATCACCCTGTATCTTACCTATACCCCGGTGGATGTTTGTTTTTGGATGAAAAGGAGCGGAACATGTCAATTGACAATTACAGTAAATAATTGGCACCAAAAAAGGGGGTTTTAGCAAGCCGTGGAAAAAAAACCTGAAGGGGGGGGGGTGGTACCCACCCCCCCCTTCGGTAGACGAGGGTTAATGTATTCATAGTTGAATATAATGGGTCAGTGTGGGCTAGCCACATAGAATTAGTACATATTCTAATAACCCTTTTCTGAAGTAGAAAAAGTGAATCTAGGCCGTCTGCTCCCAGTTGAATTCAGCAGCCTTGACGGAATAAAGTACAGTATCACGTGCACTTTATTCCGTCAAGGCTGCTGAATTCAACTGGGAGCAGACAAAGTGGGTGCAGTAAATGTACCAACCCGCCGGCATTGTTAGAATCAGCCCAGGCCATAGCTCCGTATGAAATATAGGGTAAGATGAGGGAATTGTATAGGGTGTGGAGTGATTTTAGAGGGAGATAAGGTCTAACTTTTCGAATAACCCCGTTGTATTTGGATATGATTTTTGAGATGTGATTTGTATGGGAACTCCAGGATAAATTATGGTCAATCAGTATACCAAGGAATTTAGTAGTTTGTACCTGCTCGATGTGTGTGTTGTTCATTTTAATATCAGGTTTAATATATGGTTTATTACTGTGTTTGTTTTTAAATATCATATAGTTTGTCTTCTTGATATTCAATGACAGTTTATTCAGTCTAAACCAATTAGAGATACAAATTAGTTCCTTATTTATTATTTATTCGAGTGTGATAGGATCAGGGTGGGAGAAAGTATGTTTGTGTCGTCAGCAAACAAAATAAAGTGGGGTGTATTAGAGCAGGGTGGGAGGTCATTAATATATAGAAGAAATAAAGCGGTCCCAGGATAGAGCCTTGGGGAACTCCGCAAATGATTGGGGCTGGTTCGGGAAGAGTGTTATTAAATAAGACTTGTTGATGTCTGCCACTAAGGTAGCTCTTAATCCAATCATTAGCAACACCTCTGACACCATATTTGTTAAGTTTGTGTCAAAGGCCTTGCTCAGATCTAAGAATATACCAATTGTGTGGAGTTTATTATCTAAATTCTCAGCTATTTTACAGTATAGTTCATTTATTGCCATATATGTTGAACGTTTAGGCCTAAAGCCAAATTGATGCTGAATATAGGGTGGAAAATGTATATTTTGCAATTTTAGCTATTCAAACACCTTATTATAGCACTAAAATGCTCTCATTATATATAACTAATCATTTCCCATCAAATAGAGTCAAAAACCGCATAAAAATCTGATATTTCTAACCTTTATGGCGAAAAATTGAATTTTCCCCTGTGTATGTCTATGGAAATTGACAGTTTTGCTGACATGCGAACTTTATGACGTCATTATGACGTAATGTTAGCCATGTTGGTACTCATTTTGGTATCAAGCCGGGAAAAAACCTTCGGTAGACGAGTGTTAATTTTGGTAGACGAGGGTTTATTTGTCCGTCGTCGTACTCGACGCTGGTGCGGTTAACGAAGACTCGGCAAATGTCGTTTCCTGGGGTGGCATCGCTGAAGTGAAGTGTTTGACAATGGCGATCAAACATGTGACTCTCCAGATAATGCGCTATATACCAAGAGCCGTAAAGATTTGTGACGTCTAAGGCTTGATATTAGGACAGGGACCAATACCCCATTTTTTATACCGAGGAGGTAAACTAGGGAAAGAGGGCTTGCCATCTACTGAATAGATGACATTTGATAGGAATATTGCCGTACAGACAACAAATAGCCACTTCAAAGTCATAGTGTAGGCGAAACAGACTAAACCAGTATGAGACTACGGCAATATTTTTTCACTTGATTTCCTCTGGCAATATGGTTGAAGTTTAAACCTGCGGGCAATCGGTACGGATTTTCATGCGAGCTAATATTTGACTTAATTTATTCAATGGATCATTACTCCACGTGAACATTATCGTTGATGTCCTCGTCATCATCGTCATCGTTGTCATTCTCCTCCTCCTTCTCCTCCTTCTTTTCCTCCTCCTTCGTTTTTTCATCATCATTTCATCATCGTGATCATCATTGTCATTGTCATTTTTTATCACTGATAATATCGTAGCTATTGTCGTACAAACATAGTTATGGTAATCTCTCCTTACCAACAATAAAAATCAAGGTATCAAATACAAGGAGGTAGTTTATCATGGTACGGTTTAGAGTTCGTTGATGTCGGTTATTTCTTGTGTCTTTGAATAAAATAATGGTACAATATGAAACCTGTAGGTGAATTAGTGATCGTACAATGCGTGATATTGAGTTGATTACTCGGTTGAGTTGCGATTATTAATAATAATAATAGCAGAGATTTATATAGCGCCTTATGCTATTTGGCCTCTAAACGCTTCACAAATGGCCGCTGATCACTGTGGCCCAACCATACCATAAACCATTTTGCATCATTTCAAGGGATGCAGCAGATCAGGATCAGCGCTTTCCCTTATCAGCAAACATACATCGAGATAACCATCGCAGCCGGGATCAGCTTCCCAATATCGCATGGGTAAAATCAGGACAACCATGCGGTTAATTTCTTGTCCGGGCAATATGTAAAAAAAATGTAAACTTTTATTTGGTAAAAAAAACATAAATTGTGTAAAAATATTGAACATACCATTTTTGTAAAAAAAGATGCAGTGCCTATTTCTTATGTTAAATTGACTGTTTACTAAAGTTGTGTATTTTTTACACAATATATTTGCAAAAATTGATACAATATAAAAAAATTACATTAAAACTGTGTAAGTTTTGCAATTTACAGTGTTATTAACACGAAGAGCTTCGATAACAGTTTCGTTCTACCATTTAGGTCTATAAACCTAACAGAGCGTGGCTTGAATATTAACAGGAACATGAAACACATCCAGAACAGTTTGGCAAGCTTTATTATAACATTCACGTGATCATCAAATTTGTGAGACCTGCATGAAAACAGTTTATATTTTCATGGCAAGTCAGAAGCAAAGAACTTGGTGATTAAGGTTTTTGAAATTTAAGTGAAGCTCTGAACGTTTCTGGGAAGCCGTTGCTGGCTGTCATAGCAAGGAAGACAATTATTATGAGTATCAGGCACGTAGCCAGGATTTTTTCTGGGGGGTGCGGATTTTCAAAAATTGGACCTTTTTCCCAAAAGGTGAGCTTTTCACAATAGAGGGGTTAAATTTGGCAAAAGTGGACCTTTTTGCCCAATATTGCACTTTTGTGACCAAAAAAAGCCAAAACCCCTATTTTTTTCATAGCCGCTTCGCTCGCACACATAATTTTTGTGGACCTTTTTGGAATTTTGGAGATTTGGGTGGGTACATCGCACCCCCGCCCCCCCCCCCTGCTACGGCCTGTATGAGATGGTCGAATAAAAAAAGGGGGATGTGATTGACATTCCCATTCCCCAACACATGTAAAAAACCATCTCCGTAACAATCAGTAGCTTAGGGTATGGCCATTGAGTAGGAACATTAACAAGTGCCGATACCCCATGGATTTAAGATAGACGTATCAATATGAGTCAGCACCAGAAATGTGGTGGACAAATGCATACATTCCAGGAATACAATACATTAAGCTCTCAATCGATCCATGTTTAGCGATACACAGGGGTCATTGACAGGTGAATATATTGTGGTACTGGAAATGCGTCTATGGCTGGCTATTGAATACGGTCTATTGCACTAAACTGAATCTCACTTCAAGCTTGACGGCTCGTCACAGTGAAGTTAACAATCACCAAGTAGCAAAGTTCTTCCATTGCAGGGGATCGACACTAGAAGGAAATCTTCAAATTCATTCATGAAAGGTGTTGTATTCACCCAGAAGGAACAACAACATTTAGAGTGTGGGAGGACTTTGATATATATGAGCGTTTTCAAACAAGGTGAGTTTTTTCAAAATTCTATGCTTCAGCTTGAGATGAGTTTTGTAGATGACTCCAATCCGCCACCACGTTTTTTCCCCGGGGAAAGTTCATAAAAGTGTATTCAGGTGGAGTAAACTCTCCCATGATAACTGCACTATTTTCATAAACCAAGTTTAAAGGGCACTGGCACATTTTCACAAAATATGAAATTTCTTAAATTTGCTCTCAAATGAGAGTCTAGGCCATTGGAAGAACCGGAGATATATTTACACATAAAAATAACATACCCAAAAACAGATAGGGACATTGATATGAGGTAAGACATCCAGGTAATTGTAGGCCAATTTTAAGTTTTTCATAACTTTAATCAACAAATGTGTATGTATTCATGAATATTTTTGACTCGTACTCACTGATATTAAAAACAACAAAGGTTATAGACCGACGATCAAACAGTGTGCATATCGTGGGAACCGCATAACGGCGTGCGCATTTTCATCGTTGCTGAATTTAACGTCGCCGGCGACTGTTAAAATTATAAAATGTCTGTTACCCATAAGGAAGCTGATTTGGTCTTAAACATTTCGGGTGGGGCTTTTGTATATAAAAGCCTTACAACAATGCAAAAAAAAATATCATTTGAAAAATCTTGAGGGCGCACTATTTTTCAAATGTGCCAGTGTCTCTTTAAATTAGGGACCCCGTAATCACCCTCCCAGCTCGACTGGTGTCCACCACTCATAAAGCGTTTCTGAGCGATGCTCCTATTAGAGCTTTTCAGAGTATTGATCCAGATCCAGATCAGCAGAACACGATATCCAGGTCACGGTCCAATACAAGATCGCACAAAAGATCAGTTTGTTACTATACCAGATTATGCATTCCATACACCTATCTTCAGATGATGACTACCAACAGGCAATCAGACGCTTTATTGTTTGCAAGATCAGCATCATCGTGGTGTCATCAGGGGGGCACATTGGAACAGACAGCTATGTGTTGAGGAATATCGAGGCAGAGATTACTCATGTACCAGCGCTTTCTACGTTAACCAGCACCAACGCCTCTGATGTGTGACAGGTTTACTATCAATCAAGATCAAATAAATGCGACCCCAGATATCCAAGGAGCGAGTTGGGATTGTTCGACCATCTAGCGACTTTTAGTACTAAGCCGACGTTACGGACTGACGACCCCCCCCCCCCCCCCCGGCAGACAAGGTGCAAATGAAAAGAACAGATTGAATTTCCATTTAATAACGTGAAGCATTTCTTACAGTTCTTAGACTTGGGTAAATGTTTTGATTTTGCATATCAAGATGTGTTTTTTTTGTTTTGTTTTTGTTTGTTTTTTTTTTAATTTTTTACTTATTTTGCAGAAAATTTGTTCTATTTCCTTCTGTTTTTATGTGATGTTAAAAAAAAATAATAAAAGCCATAAGAGCACAGAGCGTGTTGCTTTGAGGAAAAGAAAACAAATATTTCTTTGCTTAATTAAATCTGTGATTTTCCATTGAATTCAAGACAGTTTTATACCTGCTGGATATAGGTTCCAGTTTAGTGGACTCGATACAAATCTTGCTGATCCTATCCAAAACGAAAGGAGAGGTGTCGATATTCAATTTTTCACAAACTCCTTGATAGCTTTTCTGAAAAATGCTGTAGACATCCGTCCACTCGCGTGTTCCTTTGACAATAATATAATTGTACTGCTTCATAAGGAATGGGTTTGTCTCTTGGAATTGGATGCACGAGTGGTAAATCAAATAGTCATGTAGTCTGTGTCTAACACGTAATTTGAGCTGGCGACATCTCTAACATTACAAAACACAGTAAAATAAAGAACGTTAGAATAGAAATAATACCAATCCCGAAAGCTTCCTTAAGGATACAAACGTACAAGTCTAACTCTATACCTGAACATGTAAAACAAAGCACGTGGAAAACCAGAGCAACAAGTTGGTTCTCGAACCGCCCGTAAGAGTTTTTGGCTATAATGACACCCTAGTAATAGATGACTATGTGTATAGGCAGTGGACGAGTTGGTGTGTGGGATATTTCGGTGTATGAACTAAGGGAATCTCCAATAATGAAATAACTTGTCAATAACTGTAAGGTTTTTAATAAGAGTGATGTAAACAGGATTTGTTTTTTTAAATCACCAGGGTTACATTTAGTTTTTTGTGTATCATAGTACACACTGGAATCAGATGCAGTAATCCACCTCATTTGGTTTTAATTCTCTAATTTCGTAGGATTATTAACATCAAAATATGTGGAGAAATTCTCCTTTTACGACAATGTGATTTATTAGTGGATCAAAAGGTTAACTCCCAACCAATAATATTTGCAAAGGTTATACATTTTTTTGTGTACCCGTGATAGTTATTTAAACTCAAAACTTTAAACACATGTGGCCCAGTAGATAAAGTGCCCAACCCACACGCCAAAGATTGTGAGTTCGAGCCCCGCTGTAGCCAACGTATCTTGGGTGAGGCGTTTTTCTCGAATTACTCCTCCCTACCCAGGTGTACGAATGGGTACCGCTGTAGAAGTAATTATAGTCCGCCGTACTCATAGTCCGGCTACAAAAAAACGGTAAAGAATAGGGCACTCAATTCAGTTCAGCTAAAGTAAGTCAACATGTAATGCTACAGTAATTACTGACGACGGCGGACTTTCAAGCACCTAAATATGAATTTTGTTTTAGTTCGTGACTGTGATGTATGTCCAAAATGGTACGTATATCAACGTGTTCTACGTCGCTTTTTTGTGGGTTTCGTAACTATGAGTGCATTTGTGCTTAAATCAAAATATAGTATCTTTTTCATTCGATTTTGTAGTTTTTCGTCAAAGACTCGCACTTGTGAATCTGAGCGCTTTGGATTTCAAACAATGATCAAAGCATATTGTTTTGAATTTGAGAGGGATCGGGATGAGGGAGTTCATCTCCTGTCACTTGCTACCAGGGAGGCTGTACAAGAGTCATTAGGATTCAGTCCATTTGAGTTGGTGTTTGGTCATTGAAACTACTGAAAGAAAAGTGGTTGTGTGAAAGGCCTGATTGGAATTTGTCAGACCATGTGTCTCAATTCAGACACAGGCTGCAGAGAGCCACAGAAATCGCTAAGCAGAACGAAAACATGGTATGACAAAGATGCCAGAAACAGAGTTAATCCAGGTGACAAGTTTTGGCACTTTTTTCCAATACAAGGGCATTTTTTTATATTCTGGTCCATATGAGATTGAAAATAAAGTGGGAGACCTTCACTATGTGATCAAAAAGTCCCCTAACGTAAAGTAAGCCCATGGTTATGACGTATAAAACAATCCAATTTAATAAAATTAAACTTGATTCTGAGTGACAGAAAACTGCTTATAATTATTAATTACGAAGCTTCCTCACGCATACCGTATCAACGCTATATGAAAAAGACATATGCGCCACACAGGTTTTACAGAACAAAATGTTACACGAAACGAAATTTTTGAAGAGCCCATTGTAAACACTTATGCACTAATTAAGTTTCCACTATTAGAGCTGGCCTGCTATTTGTTTGTTGTTGTTGGTTTGCCTATTATCGTTACCCTTGATAAAATGGTACTTGTTCTCCATTATAATTCTTTTCGTCAGTGTTTTTCGCTTTGTCTTTTAAAGTCACTCACTGCAATACATGACTACTTACGAAATGTTATCAAGATCGCAGGTAAGAATGGTCCGTCTCATTTGAGAGTAAAAATGGTATTGATGTTGCTTCATTTCACAACCGTTGTACTCAATACTGGTTCGCTTAAACATGAGTTCGGCCGATGTCCTTTACCTGGGCTAAATCGTCAAGTACTGCAAGTGCGAGCAATTGTTCTAGCAAATAAGGCAATCAGCTGAGTAGTGCGCTACGCAATACCACGAACCACCGTACAATCGCGGTAAATGTCGAGTCTTCCATTGGCTCTCACTATTGGACACGATCCGAATCCCCATTTGCTATAATGATGAGCCGGTTTTGCTAGGAATGACTGCTGACTCTCAACTGAATATATTACACTCAATATTATTGATGAACACACTAACCTAAGCCATGGTTTTCGCACTTAAAACGATTTGCAAGTTGGTGGAAGCACCTATTATATTGGAATGGCAATTATCTTTCAAATCTTCCGATCATCACTGTTGTATATAGACACTGGGGTACTGAAAGCGTTTTACTTTTTACAATCAACCTACCCGCTAATTCCGAGTAAGATCACAAAACCCGTAACATTTTTTACACCATGGGCCATTCTTGACCGGAAGAGACGCCATCTGGCCTTTCTTATTTACCGACTGATTTACCCGCGCATCAAGTGGCGCAGCTGTAACATTCCCCTCGTTACGATCAATTCAACATCACCAATAATAGGCCCTAATTTCTTTTTTTGCATACGCTTCGTCATGGCCGTACCCGGGGTGCGGGGGTGCGACGCCCCCCCCCCCCCAATTGGCAAAGTTCCGCTTTAATCATGTTGAAGTTCCTGCTTTGATCATGTGGTGAAGTTTTGTGGCGTCTGTCCTACAAGGGGGAAGTTTGGTGGTGGTGTATATTTATACAAAAAAACCTGTGTTCATACTACTAACGGCATTACGCATGACTCTAGTTATTCTCCTGTTTTGTGAACGCCGATGTATCGTCCCCCCCCGATTGTGGGAAACCGGCGGTACCATCCACGGTCGTACATTCACAGATCTGTGCCCCATCGCGAGAGGTCACTTCTGGCAAATCCCGCACCCCCCCCCCCCCCCCATAATTCCTGGCTACGGCCTGGCTCCGGTCCATCATTATGGTGTCAGTGGAGTAGCCTTGGAGTAGTTCAGAAATTATCTCACAGAGCGCATTCGATCTGTTGTTTACGTTAATTTTTTCCACAATCACTAATAGTTGCAAGAAATTTGAACCAATAATGGTTTGGCCTCAAATTATTGCACAAAACCAATGTTGATGAGAGAATACATATCAAATCTAGACTTATAAGTAGGGGGAACATGCATCTGCAGGAAGGTTATTGTTTGTACAGGGGAAATAAAAGTAGGTATGACTGTACTAGAAATCTATACCAACATTTAGGCCCTGTCCTAAGGATTAAAAAAGTTATAGTGTGCCATCTGTGGGTTTATAGTTAACTATTTATAGGGCAATAAAGGCCAGATATCATCCAGGTGTTATATTTTCAGAATGCTTCGATTCTTTTCAAAATGGTCCTAAATTCTTCATATAGTCACAAAGGACCAGAGAATATAAAACTTGCACTAATTTTACCATTTGGTCAAAATTTACCAACGGTCTACATATCCTATGGGGTCATTAATGCTTACCATCTCATTTACATACTGCAATATCAAATACAGCCCAAAATGCATTTTCTGTTATAGGATATGACCAGACAAACAATTTCAGACTAGTTTCGTCAAAATCGGAAAGAATTATTCCAGGATGACCTTAAACGTTATGAGCCTATTATAATCCTGAAACCGATGACCGTAGATATGGCAGACCATGTCTATGGCAAACCATATCTTTTTTAATACTCATGACAAGATGAAAGTTGGTGCTAAGTTCCAAAACAATTAGACCTGTTTTACTTTTGACCCCTGTACAAAATTTACCTCTTATTTTTACATGTTCACCATTGTTGATTTTTCTAAACTTTTGACACATTCTGTGACAATTTAGAAGTATGATAAAACAACAATTGTTTCTGTCGCATTTTTACGTCAAAAACATCTTTCTTGCACTATAATAAAGAAACTGCAATACTGGAGTATCGCAATACTCCATGCTGGGGCCGCTACTTTTCATCATTTACACGAACGACAACACTCATAAGTGCGAATCTACAGTTAGAACTTCGTGACACTTCTGTTCTTGCATCTGTGTGTGTAAAGAACCTTGGGGTAATGTTTGATTCTACCATGAGTATGTCTAGTCAGATTCTCGCTATCTGTAGGAGTGTAAATTACTATATCCGTAGGTTTATCTCTTTTGTTGCTTGCCACCATTCTGTACGATCTATGGTCTTGTCTAGCAAAGTCATTACTCTAAGGCACCAATGAAATAGATCTCAAAAGGCTTCAGCGTTACAACTTTTCATCGCTCTCCACTACCTGCATATATATTAAGAATCGTAGCATGCAGATACAATATGCTTCTTTATGTGTGTAAGTCTCTTCACGGACATGCTCCGTCATACCTAACTGATGGTCTCAATTGTATAATGCATTGGACAGTAATTCTGATGGCACCAGGCAAAGACTATACGGTTCTCTTCTGATGTTGCGCGACATGTTATACCTCGTACCAAGCGTAGATTTGCTGATAGATCTTTTAAAGCGGCACTGGCACATTTTCACAAAATATGAAATTTCTTCAATTTGCTCTCAAATGATAGTCTAGGCCATTGGAAGAACAGAGATCTATTTTACACATAAAAATAACATACCCAAAAACAGATAGGGACATTGATATGAGGATAAAGACATCCAGGTAATTTGTAGGCCAACTTTTAAGTTTCCCATAACTTTAATCAACAAATGTGTATATTACATGAATATTTTCGACTCGTAATCACTGATATTAAAACCATAAAGGTTATAGACCGGTCAAACAGTGTGCATAGCGTGAGAATCATGCATACGGAGTGCGTGTTCTTGTGTTAAAAGCCATTGTTGTCGTCTGCTGAATTTAACGTCGCCGGCGACGTTAAATTATAAAATCGTTCTGTTTACCCATAAGGAAGCTGATTTGGTCTTAATCATTTCGGGTGAGGGCTTTTGTAAAAGCTTTACAACCATGCAAAAATATCGATTTTGAAAAATCTTGAGGGCGCACTATTTTTCAAATGTTCCAGTGTCTCTTTAAGTCCACTGCTTTTAGGTCGCAAGCAATAATCCCGTTATTTTACGATTGTAAGAGCATTATTTTCAGTTGAATTCCTATGAATTTGTGACATTTTTATATCGGAAAAGAACATCTGACAAAATAATAGGCTGGAATAAGAAACAATCTGGCCAAGTGGATCATTAAGCATATTGAAAAGAAAGGACCTATCAAAATCTACGCCGAGAGTTGAGAGCAGGACAATTTTTAAAGGAAATTTAGCGTTATCCATGCTACTTTATTCTAGATAATTGTTACAAAATTAGGATTATTACAATTGTATTAACAACTTGACATTTCCCAAATTACTAGTTTGCTTAAGAAGTTCGTACCAATATTAAAAAGGTAACCGTAAGTAAAAGAAGAAGAAAAACAAACTAAGTCACTGTACATTGGTTAACACGGCTGGATGCCTAGTAGGCAAAACGTCTGTTCAGAGATCGGAAAGTCGCGGATTCATTTCTTGCCAGCAAGAGTGCTATGTTTTTCTATTAGGAATATATGGCAGTACATTTTTTTAGAGATAATAATTTAGGTTTTTTGACTAAAAGAATAATGACACTTCCTTGATATTAAGTTACAACCTTTTTTATTAAAATAACGGTTTTAGTAATCTGTGCATGTATTCAGCCATGAAATACCACGAAATGGTGAGGAATAAGTTTTGAAACTAAATAAATAGTTCTGTCTTTGTTTTTGTTTTTTAATTAGTTTTTTATTTATATATTTTTTGCTTTAAATTTTTAGGCAGTTACAGGGTTGTCATGGTCAGATTAAAACCCCAATTAGCAATTTTCACACAAAAAACCTCTCCATAAACAGACATGTTTCATACTTAAACAAATTGTGTGGTTTTTTTTGTTTTGTTTTTGGTTTTTTTTGTTTTTTTTTTTTTTAACGTAAACTGTAATTTATTTTCCTGTTTTGTGCTGCTGTATCTTTCACCAATGAGTGATTGCTACGGATGAGCGGTTTCCAATTCTGAAACCGTTAAGTCAGTAATAAGATATTGTTTTTACCAAAAACAAACGCAAAATAAAAAATAGAATTTCACATTTGGATCAGCAACCGGATGAAAAAATGCATTTGAACATTTAGTCGGAATTGGGGATTCGTTTTGGGACAAGAACCATGTTGTGGCCACAGGCATCAATCAAATGCCATTAAACTTGCTGAGACAATTAGTGCTTCATAACATGACGCCATCACGATAATAACTAAATTTCCTCTTATCAATTAATTCTATGCTCGTATATAGTATATAGTCATCGAACCTGGGGCCCGTTCCCCAAACTCGTGCGTAACCCTACGTGTATACTAACTCATGCGTATGTCTTACATAACAGACCTTTTCATATCAGTTACACAGTGCTTTGGACAAATTGGTCCACTCAGGCATGACATAGTATGCACGTAGATTTACGACTGAGTTTCGGGAACGGACCCCAGCTTGGTAAATATCATAATATAATAGCCAAAAGATACAATTTCTGGTTGTACAGTGGTACAAAAATAAAGTTCTCCCACTTTGGTAAGGAATGTCTCATATTATTCATAATGGAAAGGAGATTCAAAAAATAATTTGTTGTACTATACACATGTTTTTGTTTCCGAGTAGAGGTATAAAAGGCCACTAGTCCACAATGTGCATTAGTTTGACATAGAACTCAGGGGGTGACCTATTTGGCCCACATGATAACTAAATCCTAGTAGATGGAATCAAAAACAAGGGGTTTATGTGCATGGTCTTTTCTAGATGAATAGTGCCTCACTTCACCAGGCTGAGCAACTTTTTTTTATACAACCTTGTACAACAACAAATTGGACTTTCGCCTATGTCTCACACGTTCACTCAATAAAACAAAACATATTTCGTACATAAACAATCTTTACATTTTCGATCCTTATAAGCAGACGATGATAAAATATTTTCAACAGAATTGGAGCAAGAAGTTTTAAGCTTTTCTCCAAATATTACCTTTAAATGCCCCTCACCATGAAATTGAGAAAGGTGGCGCATGTTTCCTTAAATAAGCACACGCACTATGAGCTATTAAAAACTCAATTCCCGTTGGCAAACAGTTCAGTAGCTTTCATTCACCAAGGTATTTTTATACCCCCCTTTTTGGGTATAATATGATACCCACAACAACTAAAGGCCAGTTCATGTCAATGTATGTTAACAAGTACAACCCACTGAACTGTGACCTTGGTGGATGAGCATATTGTAACTCATAGTGACGTATAACCAAAATCTTTCTTGGATGTTCCTAACTAATCATCAAATGCACAATTATCTCACGATTTGGTCCCGAATCGTTTTTCTTATATAATTAAATAAACGGAAGTGCCAGAACTTCCTACCTCATATTCCTCATATCCCGCAAAACGATCATGAAGTTTAGGCCAATACATAGCTCTGTTTGTAAACGAGACACGTTACTGACCAAGTTGAAACTTACACATACGATTTATATCACTTAAGGGCATGGTGTAACCTATGAGTTTCGAGTATCTATTTTGGTTTGTAACTTTGCAAATATTTGATTATTGTATGTAAAAGTATACATTTTCTAGAAAAAATATTGGCGATAACCTGATGATGGTATCAATTAATGTAACTTTCCGTATTTGGGAAAATAACTAAAAAAACATGATATTTTTGGCCCCAATTTTCAGACAGCATAAAAAAAATAATTTGAATTTCCATGATTTCTTATTTGTTATTTTTTAGAAACAAGACAGATTTGGTCTAGGGACGTTTTTTCTTTGTTAAATATAGCTTACTTTTCGAAATATGAAAAAGTCAAAAAAGTGTGATTTTTCCCTTTCTTTTTCCAAAATTTGAGTATATATTGCAATAAAGCTTAGCTAGAAAATCGAAAAATGAAAAATTGAGAAACCGTCCTAGAGAAGACCGATTTTTTTTTTTTTTTTTTTGTATCGTAGGAAAGTAAACCTTACCTTTTACTTCGATATTTTGGAGTTATTCTTGTCGAAAATTTGTCAAATTTTGCGAAAATAACATTGAGAAAATCCGTGGTTTAGTAAAAAGTGACTTTTCACACCATTTCAAGCTGTCTCTTTCTTAAATAAATTTACCTTTTCAAAAGGAGTATGTTGTGCATTGATGAAAATGCATCTTTTATGCACTATTGAATCAAAACCTCTTTTGTCTTCAATCCAGAAATCAGAAGAAAATGGAAATTCATCTGGTCTAAATTAGCGCTTTGCATTTTCAAATATTAATTTTTTCGGTTTTTCTGCCAAATATGCGTTCGCGCAAAATTACAATTAAAACACGCGCAAGCTTCATTACGCAGCAAAAAAATTCACCACGCGACGCGATGCTGCGCCATGCGACTGACGGAGTGTAATTTGTGCTTAAGAGACATGAGGAGATTTTCCAGAAGGAAAGCGGCCCCAATTTTTCTCGAACCCACGTTTTTTAATATTTGGAATGCTTACCCAATTTATTAGATCACACCTAAGTAAAATAAGCTGAATACGCCGGCTTTATTGTAATAAGATGATGATTTAGTACTTTCGTCGTGACAGAAAAGTCAAAGCATGGTTTTCTATAGGAACGATTACGATAGCAGGCAAGTTCAAACAAGTTTGCGGGTTTTCTTGCACCTGTTGTTCCAATATACCCTTCAAAACGTTATTGGTAGGTGGTTTACAACCTATCCAGTGAAAATTTGAGAGACTCGTATCCTAAAAATATCTCCTCCTGTCACTTTAAATTCCCGCCGTTAAGACCATGTGTTTTGTGACTTTAAATGGTCAAATAAGCTGTTTTAAAATCAGCAAAAAATACAACTCGGGGATGTCTGCATTGGATAACCTTTGTTGGTAACGATAGAACACAGGTTGTGTTTAAAATGGTGCAAAAATTAAAAAAAAAAAAAAAAAAAAAAAAAAAGGGTTGACACTACCCTTAATAAAGGTTTCGGGACGTAGAGTTTGCCTACGGTCGCCTATTTGTGCTTGTTTGCTGAAATTGCTTGGAACTTGGGTGTGCTTGATTAGGGGTTGAGATAATGTGGTCTTGAGTGCATCTTCCATCGATATTTCAAGAAAAACCACTCTACTAGGTAGTACTGTTTAAAACACGTTCCTATTTACGAGGCAGGATTCAGTGTTTATGATCATCACAGGGGTTTGTATGATTCCCTCTCCCCGGGGGAGAGTTCATTCACCATAATCTCCGTATTACTTACCATTAAGCCTGGACTTAATGCTTTTCATTTTATACGATCAATATAGCAATATCCTAAGATACCCACTGTAAAATTTGGCACCCCCTTGGGTGCGCACACGTCAGGGGCCAATGATTAGCAACACTGACTGCTGCATCATTTTTGGTAGCGCTTCTTCCACCGGGTGGACTCACGGGCGGGAGAGCGAACAACGTGAACCCGTCTGGGAGGCGCAGAGGCCCGGCCAAACAGAAGGGGAGCGTCAGGCTTGAATGGTAAGTCTACGGAGAGCTTATACATTCCAACAAGTATATCTCCGAGTCTATACACAGCGGGCTTCGACGGGCAGATCGGATCCTGTCTCCAGCCCTCGTCATCACAGCAAACCTCCACATCTTCTAGTCGCCACAGCTTCCCTGTAGACTGTACACTGAAGTCGGTGCATCTGCTTATATATTGCTTTGTTCAACCTTCTCCCGGCGAGGTATATCCAACATAGCTCCGCTTGCCTTAGGGCCGAGCACTCTGATATCCGGGTTGGACTCTACCCGTTGCAATCTGTGGCATTAAGTCAGGGTGGAATGGGAACGTACTAGGAAGATGTAGGTGATTCCCTCTCCCCGGGGGAGAGTCATGTCACCATGTAAAACAAGCCCATCCCATGGCGTCACTGATATCTGTTATAGAGCTCACCGGTAGGAGGCCCAAGCACGCCTGAGATCTTTACGGTCGTGGGACGCCTATGTGCGTCCCAGCCGACGAACCCCGTACGAGCTAGGCTCTCCTTTATGACTGCCACGATCCGTCTGGCTAATGTCGTCTTGGAGGCCGGGCGAAACGGCTTTTGAGTTGTGAGGAAGAGTTGGTACCGTTGAGCCCCCACTATAGGGTTGAGTCTTGCTGAGGTAAAAATTCAAGGCTCTAACTGGACACCAGCGTCCTTCATCGCTGGAACTTGAAGCTTGTCGGAGATCTGGGAGGATGATCGGCTGTGGAGTGAGGGAGAGATTGATTCTTGGCAGGTAGCATGACGGGGAAGAAGGCGAGCGGGGTTCCCTGTGAAGGTGAAGATGATTCTTTGCCTATAGGCAAACAAGGGTGCCCGATACTCCTTGCCTGATGCTGCGGCGACCAGGAAGGAGAGTCTCGTGGTGGTGTCCGCTAAGGATGCCTGGAGAAGAGGCTCCTAAGGAGGAGTGTAGAGATGATGGGAGTACCGAGGGCATGTCCCAAGCTGGCACTAGAGAATAGATCGGGCGGCCTTTGATGCGCGTTCCTTGATGCGATCATGAAGAGCTGTGCGAGCTAGACAAGGGATGGGTTCGGGATGACGCCTCCGACCAATCAGATGGAGGGAGAGAGTTGGGAGCGAGGGGTCACTGGCGATTCCTGCACTCGTACCGGTGCTTGACATCGTCTGGAATTATAAATCCTCATTGTTTGTAGGTCTCGCTTATGCGATTTGTATCCAAGTTCCAGACAGTCAAGCACCTGTCCGGAGTGCCGGATATCGCCCAGTGGCCACGGGTTTGCACGGTCTGCTGATTCTGTCCCTGGCACGCGTAGTCTACCTTTATCATATTGCGTATTGTATTCCTTGTGTAACGGTTTAAGGACCGACCCGTTACAGAACATGTGTAGGGGGGCACTTCCGATGTACGGGTAAGACAATACCATTCTTAGTCCACCCTCCCCGTGAACTGTAAGCGGCCAGGACCCGTAATAACCGGTTTGGGGCGGACACCGATGACGGGGGGGGGCGATATCCGGTGGTGGAGCCTTGGTCCACGAGCAGAAATGTCGGGAGTCTGGGCGTTTGAGGCGGCTTGCGAAAGGTTCACGTGGGGGTGATCCAGCCAGTTAGAAGCCATTCTGATCTTGGGGATGAGGTGCTACTCCACCGACGACCCGGACTCTCGAAGGTCTTGTAATGCATTCCCGGCGGTTATTCCTCGACAGGGTATCTGCAAGGGTGTTGTCTTCCCGGATGGTCGCTCAGGGTGGTCGACGACGAGACACTTACTCCAGGAAGTGTCTTGGGCAAACAAGATGCGACTCCCGGCATCCTCCCTGCCCTGTTAAGTAGGCGACGACCGGCATGTGTCCACACCGGGCTAGGGACGTGACCTCCCTTGACAAGATGGAGAGAGTCTCAGCGCCAGATGAACAGCCCACAGCTCCAACGTGAAATGTGATGCTTGGTCAATCCTTGTCGAGTCCCCGATAGGCGCGTGTCTCCTAAGTGGGTTCCACAACCCGCTCTAGATGCGGCCGTCCGGGAAGAAAGATGATGGTCTTGATGTGAGTAGTTTTCCCGGCGGAGATTATCCGGTAGATGCCACCACGCTATCACTCTTCTGACGTGTGGGAGACCTGGAATACTCTTGGACATTCGGTCTCGGCGAATATTGCACCGCGATAGACGTAGCAGCTATACTACGTGCATGCGAAGTCTGCGGCGTGGTACCACCGTTGTCATAATGGCTGAGAAGCCCAGTAGTAAATTGAGTTTCATGAGGATTCACGGCGCACTGCGTCGTAGAAGATGCGACGCGCTCGGCGGTCGGAAAACGCTTATTCCCGCTTGAAGATCAGTATCGCCCTTTAAAAGTAGATGCTCCGCGAAGGAAAGGGGTGTTGGTGAAGTTGTTTCCCTGGGAGGCGCTGCCAGGAGCCAGTCGTCCAAGTTGGAAGGCGAATGGCTTCTCCGCCGGAGGAATCTGCTACAAGCTTATATCTGGTGAATGTGGGCGGAAACTGTCGATAATCCGAAGGGAGGCACTGGTGAAACTGATAGAACGAGCGGTGAGGTCGATATAGGAAAACCAGCCACTTCCTGTGTGTGGAAGATGTATCGGGAAGAGTGGAAGTAAGCATCGTTTAAGTCAAGAGTGGATGCTCCCACGGCTCTGATGAGTCCCTTGAGAAAAATGATGATAGGTTCCCCATCTTGAAGAGGCGTGACTTGAACTGGCTGAGTGCTTTCGTGTTGAGGATCTTGAGGGAGCCCACTCGTCGGTATTTCCTTGAGGAGAGGACCCACGTGAATGCTATGGCGCGGGACGGTACCCGAAGGATCGCAGCCCGTCGCAAGCAGCTGTTCGGCCTCTTTGGAGAAGGGCACATGCCGTCTGTTTAGTCCTTGAGGGATCACCATATTCGCCGTGTGCGCAGAACACATGAGTTCGAAGTCACCGTCCTCCAAACGGTGTATGAAGTATCCCCAGCCCCCCCACCCACCGCAGGGAGGTTCTTAGGTCTGAGGATAGTCCCCTCCTCGTACGGGGAGGAAGCACATGGTGAACCCCACCCCCTCCTGATCGATCACCCTTGTTGCATTCCACCGCCGGCGTTGTCCTTGCGTCGGTATCATTGCTCCTTTCTGGGGAGGATTGACCCCTTTTGTTGTTCTTGGACGGCTGGTTCGTCTGATTGATCCGATACGAAAAGTCTGCGGTTGTTGCTGATGCAGTCGCTGCTGCTGTGCTGAGGCGACACCTGGCTAGCGTGCGCCGCCTCTTCTCCTTCGGCGTTCGCAGGCTGTCTAGGCCTTCTTGTTAGCGACATCCTCCAGTGTAGCGCCTTGAACGGTCCCCCGAAAGAAGGTCAGGTCCTACAGGCGTTTCCAGGAACTGCCGCGGGCTCTGGAGTGGAGTGAGGGCGTCGGGCGGCACTCACTTTCCGAAAGTAGGCGACGGTTACTGCAATAGCCTGCAGCGGTGTTCCCCCGTGCGGGCGCTAGGACCCCGGAGTGTATATATTGAAGTTGATTGTCCCCTGCACTTCACTGAAACTGACAGGGTCTAGACCTTGTTCATAAGCGTGGGCGGACGAAGGTTGAGGATAGGATGCGGGTCATAGTCGCCATACAATCCCAGCCAAGGTTTCCAGGCCGCCCAATTCGGCATCTCCTTTCTGGTCACATGGTGGGGCCCCGGAAGAGGACAGTTTCATTCGGTTGATTCTTCCAGTGAGAGTTGTCGCCAGGAGCTTCCTGAAGGGAGATAAGAGTGGTACGTACGGCCCGCCGTTCTCTGGACTTCGTACCCCTGAAGCTAGCTTCTACCGGCTCGTTCAATCTCGGTAAGGTTTCAGCGGACCGGGGTGCCCTCTTCTCGAACAACTGATAAAAAGGAAGAGGGCCGCATGAAGGGCTCTGGTATCACGGGGACGGACTTCCCAGTTGTCGGATTTCCAGGTGGAGGATCCTTTCCTACCTCAGGGACTCCGGCATTGATGGATCTCTGTGAGGTTCCTCTTGGCTGGATCGGTTTAAAGTTCGGTGGTCCGAGGAGGGAGGGTGCGTGAGTTGGTTTTTCTGAACGCCGCAGGCGAATTCCTGTCCCGATGCGTGTCCCATTTGAACACCCACTCGTCGGGTTAAACTCGGCGGTCAGGAACCTTGCCGGGACCCCCCAAGGAAGTTCGTCCCATGCGGACGGCGCTGTGGTGGACTCTAACAGCGTCCTCGCTGGCTGCCGTTGGGTCGGTGGCTGTCCTGAAAGTTCCGGCTTATCCGACGGTCGCGGTCGCCACCACGGATATGAGAGAGGAGGGACAAGGCAGAAACGGCTGGGGGCAGGAATGAAGCGGCAGTGGGGGTACCGGGGTGATGTAATCAGCGGGCGCCCATGGTCGGCTATACCGTCGGTCTTGGCGGGCGGCAGTCGTAAAATATCGTCCGGCTGCGGCGGACACGGCTCAAGGGAGCGGCTCCCCGGTAATTCCGGACGGTTTAGAGATCCTATCTATTCACAACGGCTCCGACGAACGGCAGCTTGCGGAGATCCAATGGTGATCGTTGCTGCGCGAACGGCACTGCGGTGACCCAGGCTTTCGGTGATCCCGGCACTTGCAGTGATGATCTCGGCGCTTGCGGTGATCAAGGGTGATTGAGTTGATCCCGACGCTTGCGGTGGGTGTAACGGTGCTTCGGTGTCTCGTCGCTGCGGTGATACCGTGTGCTCGCACGGTGCTCCCGGCGCTTGCGGTGTGATCCGGTGTTGCGGGTGATCCCGGCGCTTGCGGTTCCGGCGACTGCGTGATCCCGGAGGCCTTGGTGATCCCGGCGCTTGCCGGTTGATCGGTGCTTGCGGTGATCCCGGTGCTTGAGGTGATCCGGCTCTTACGGTGATCCCGGCGCTTGCGGTAATCAAGTGCTTGCGGTTGATCCGACGCTTTGCGGTCGTGATCCCGGTTTTTCTTGTGCGGTGTCGGCGCTTGCGGTGATCTCGGCGCTTGCGGTGATAAGGTGCTTGCAGTTGATCCCGACGCGCTTGCGGTGATACGGTGCTCGGTGATTCGGCGCTTGCGGTGATCCCGACCTTGCGGTTGATATCGGCGCTTGCGGTGATCCGGTGCTTGCAGGTGATCCCGGCGGCTTCGGTGGTGTCACCAAATCTAAGTATCCCCGTTGAACGGTAAGGCCGGCCCGGGTTAATAACGGTTTAGGGGCCCCGATGACGGGGGGAGGGGAGACCAATTACCTCAGGCGGTTTTGAATTTGAGGAATGTGAAGAGTATCGTGAGCTCAGTAGGGTTGGGTCATGCGACGTGATCCAGGCGGCGGTTACGGCTCGGCGATTACGGCTCCGGAATGATCTTGACCGGTGATCCCGACGGCGGTTTCACGGTCCCCCGAAACACGGCTCCGCGGTGACCCCGACGGATGCAAACGGCTTCCGGAACGGCTCTTGCGGTGATCCGGCGGCGGCTCAGGCTCCGGGAACGGCTTTTGCGGTTGTGATCTACGACGGCTTGCAAGGCTTCGGACAAGGATATTTTCGCGGGAATTACCCCCCCCCCGGCGGAACGGCTCCGGCCCGGAACGGCTCTTGCGGTGATCTCGGCGGCGGTCATAGCTCCCCGAGCGGCTCCTGTGGTGATCTGGGCGGCGGGTCTCGGAACCCGGACGGCCTCCGCGGTGGCCACGGTATTCCGACGGTGGAGGCGCGGGTACCGGTGGGACGGGCAGTGCGGTACTCGGCCGGGCGGCGGCGAGCGGTAGGAATCCGGAAAACCTCGGCACAAATGCGGTTATTGACCGGCTGCTATCATGTGCTGTACCGGCTACATGGTTGATGGGCTCCTTCTCGGTCTCTGAGGCGAAATCCATGTTCTTATCGGGGAAAGACAAAAGAGGAGAGAACTCAAGCGGTTAGGAACTTTAAAGGAACCCATAACCGGGGATCTCCTCTAAGGACAGTAGCCTAGCAACAATTGAGTCATCTAGCCCAAACACCACCGGTTGAAGTTGAACCGGTTGGTTGGTTGGGTAATGCCCACTCAAACCGGAAAAAAAATCCCGCTGGAGCCGAACTCCCATAGAAAAGCCACGTACTTCCGGTTTCGGGGGGTATGTTGAAATATGGAATGAACTTTGTTATATCGAACCGCCGATGTTTCGTTCGGAACCAAATAAGGTTGGTTCAGCGGTTAAATATCGGTCGCGCAAAAAAATTCAAAATGCCAGCCGGAAAAAGGTCCAGGCCTTTAAAAATCCACCATAACGGTAAGGCTCGGCCGTGACCACGGTGAGTGGCGCCCCCGCACACGGGGAAAGAAAAGACAACAGACCCAGGCAAGGAACGAGCCAACAAAAAGGAAAAAACAAAAGAGGCAAGACAGAGAAAAAAAAAAAACACGGAGAAAAAAGAAGAAACGCAGTTGAGTCCATAACCTCCATAGAAAAGCACGTACTTCGGGTTTTCGGGGTCATGTTGAATATGGAACGAAAGTCTTGCCATATCGCACGGCCGATGTTTAGTTCGGACCAAATAGTCTACGGAGGTATTTAAAAATTCCACCGGTAAAATATCCAAAATGACCGCTGAAAAAAAGAGTCACCAGTCTAAGTAATCCCGTGAACGGTAAGGCCCGTAATAACGGTAGTGGGGCCCCAGGGGACGGGAGGACCAATAAACTGACCCGCAGACCCGTAGGCCACGCGGGCAGCGGTGGGGGGCTCAAACACGCCCGGTGCACATGAAAGCGATGGCGAACCATGATTTTCCGATTGCAGAACCCGGTTAGAACCTTTCGGCCCAGATGGCCGACTAGACCTTTACATGGCCGTCCGTCGTACCGGTCCCTCCCGGTAGTAGAATAGCGGGTGAAAGTAGACCGCGAAAAACAGCAAGATAGCCGATGTTGGGATAAAATCGAGATAAAAATATCAGGAAAAATATCTAGACACTAAGCTCCTCCCCACCTCACGCGCTCGCTAGATGAATGTTGGGACTTACTCGAAGCAGGGGTCTGCCCGAGGCAGACACTTGTAATACACGTGTGACCAGTTTGTATGTTTGTTTTATAGCCATCTTTTTGCAGGAAAGTACACCACTGACGCACCTAAACGGACGCAGTTTTGAACAAATTGGGATGGGCTGAAGCAACAAACCGAACCAAAATTGTCAGAGAAAACAATGCGTAGTAGTCGTGGAACAGGTAGTTTGGTAGCAGATAGATGAGTAAAAGACTATAAATCCGTGTGAAAATTGCAAATTTCAAGCACATAAGAAGCACACAACCCTTTTTTTTTGCTATGAGCGTAGCAAAAGGAGAAGTCAGTGTTGCTTAGATCATTGGCCCCTGAAGTGTGCGCACTCAGGGGTGTTTGCCAAAATTTTACACGTGGGTTATCGTAGGGATATGCCTTATATTGAGCGTAGAAAAATGACAAAGGCATTAATCAGGCTTGAATGGGAACTTACTAGGAGATGTAGGTGATTCCCCTTTCCCCCTTTCATTTCTAAATTTATAAAAACATAAATAAATGAAATCCTCACACAGGAGGTACGTTCATGGTGTTGTGCATGAAAGCCTACGATTCAATGGGTTAGGCGGCTTCAAACTCACAACCGGCATACTCGCGGTTTCGCTCGGCTTCATTAGGTTGTAACAGGTGTCTATTGTTTCAAACAAGGAACATGGTTCAACCGCCCATGAACCAGCAGGTCACTGGCGGTTAACGACATCTCGGTGATTTATCCGAAAGAGTGAAATATTTGAAATTTGAAAGATAGTTTGAACGTGAAGGATAAGCCTATAGATATCGATCTCCATTCAATTACGTGTTTGTAGTAAGTGTCCGAACGGACAGCAAGGACTAAAATTCCGATTTTGTGCTTATATAGGTTGCCTTGGTCCTCTCAATTTGCAGGTATGTTAGGATACCTGTTTTGTTCCAAACAGCAAAAATCTGATGTGATGATTTTTTTTAGATTTTTTGCTTTAAACATCATGCTAGTGCATTTAAGTTTTGAATTCGACCTTTATGGACATAAATGGCTTTCGTGTTTGAATGATAAGATTGAATTCAAACACATCCAAGATATGAAAATTATGATTTGGGCTGATTTAACTAAAATACAAACCACATAAGGATAAAGCATGATATAAAAAAACAGACAACAGCAAACAAAACAAACAACAAGAAAAAAAACAAAAAAACACACCAAAAACACATTCAAAGAACAAAAAAAATAAATAGGAGTATTGATGCCCTGGATACACCATGATTTTCTTTGCGCTGGAATTCAACCTTACAGTTTATATAATTCGCCTAGCAATGCACCCCTTAAAAACAAATTTTTACTTGATTTTTGAATCGTTACGACATCTCTTCCTCAAATAATTTTGATGTTACCCAAATCCAAATATTGTCCCACGGGGTCTTAAATAAGTATGCAAGAAAGAAGTGCAAATACCAAGATTAGTGGTGACCGTGAAAAAAGAAGATGGTCGTTTAATACTTTCAATAGAAGTAGGAAGCAGAGGTTCTGCAATACATCAGTCAAACAATGCCTGCCATATTGGGCATACTAGATCCTAAAGGAACGAGGATGGCTATAACCGATACAGCACTCAGAGCAAGCTATATTAGCTGGCTCAGCAGAAGCTCAAAGGCATTCAGACAGATGGAGCTACAAGCACTCAAGCAATATGCTCTGATGGAAGTACAATGTGGCGTAGTTAGGATTTTTCATATTGGGGGGGCCAGTGTCGCAATTCAAAAAACCGACATAAAAGGGTTAGGGTCCAGGGGCCCGCCTTAGGGCCCCAGTTGGGGTCCGGGCGAAGCCCCGGTTGGGGGTCGAGGGGCAAAGCCCCTGAAAATTTTGGTTTTATATGCTTTAATGTCTTCTGAGGGGGCTAATTTTTGTAGCGATTTTTGTTAAATTTCCTTGTCGCACGCTGTCCATCGAACTTTAAACCTATACTTTTACAATCCGGCCTGCAAAGGCATGACCTTAATTTTTCAAGTGAACAGGACGGGCTCATCTTCACCGACGAAACGAAAATCATTATTGGGGGGGGGCGCGCGGTCCCCTGTCACCCTCCCCCCCTCTGGCTCCGTGGAAAGTGGAATGATTAAGCGCTCACAAAACCAATTTAACCAGCCAAAGTCTGGTTTTAAGCCCAAAGCAGGGGCGGATTCCAGACCTCACTGGAGGGGGGGCCAAGATAAATTTTTATTTTTGCTAGGATATGTAATGGCTGCGTAGCAAGCACGGGCCGAGTAGCGGGCGTGGGGTGGGGTGGGGTGGGTGCGTGCGGGTGGTATCACCCTTCCGGCGAAAGCGCGGAAGCTCTTCTTTTTATCATGGCAATTAAACTTTTCCCACTAGTTGAGGGGGAAGGGAAATCGTTCAGGGGTCGGGCCCGAAACTTAGTTGTAAATCTACGTGCATTCTATGTCATGCCTTAGTTGGATCAACTTATCCAAAGCACTTTGTAAATGGTATGAAAAGGTATATTATGTAGGACATACGAATGGAGTTAGTATACACGTAGTTACGCATGAGGTTCGCGAACGGACCCCAGATCACTTATATCTAAGTGAGCTGGAAAGAGTTCATTGTTTCGGACAATGATCAGGGCTTCGAGTATATGTAAAGTTTATATCACAATAACTGTGAGTGTAAACAGTTTCAATTGCCGAGGCAAGGTTGAAGTTGATATGAACGACGAGAATGTCAAAGTAAAGTGTAAGAGAAAGAATTATGTAGCAAGTGACCAGTGCGTTCTAAACAAAATGACGAGAAGCTCTATCGGGGGGTGTCGTAAGGACGCAACCATTAGATTCGGGGGGGGGGGGTTGGAAATTTGGGTGAGGGCAATTTTTTGTTGGCTTTTGGAGGCAGGTTTTTTTTTCTTCAAGTTCATAGGCTGGTGGATTTTTTTTGGCCATACTTGAGGACGTCCGTATTTTTTTTGGTGGCGGATTCGGCGGATTCGGATTGATATTGGTCATGTTTTTTTTTTTATTTAGGCCCAGCATATTGGGGGGGGGGGGGGGGTTTAGGTAATAGTCAAGGCACCTTTGCAAGTTAGGCCTATAGCGCGCAGGGTGTGATGCAGGGAGGGGGTTGTGCAGCACCTTTGCAATCTTTACTTTCCAAAACATATTTTCCCATGCGATTTTGATTATAAACAAACATTTGAAATTTCTGAATTGGGTTCACTTTATAATGCTATAGGTTGATCATTTTTTAATTAGTAAAATATAGTTGATGGGTTTGAAGTTTGGTTTGAATTTAGCATAAAATGTTCATGGAGAGTTCGTTTATTGCCTAATTCGTTCCTCAAACGGTAATAAAACATTTTCAATCCCGCCTAACCCTCTGCATGATAATAAGGCCTAAAAAACATATATACATATATATATAACAACTGAATAAACCTTGGGGCGGTACCAAGGGCGCTTAAGACGTCAGGCAGAGACCGTCGTGAAAATAAGAAAGGCTAAAGACTTAACCAAACTGAAAACACGTCTTACCAACCTGGGATATAGGCTAAGTAGCAAAAGAACTGAGAGAAAAACACATACTTCCTAGTTCCCGAAATCTTATAAGCAAATCCTCTTGAAAATCCTGTCCAGAAGCGTCGAAGCGTCAATAACCATCATCCATCCAACGATGCATCCTCCTGGAAGTACGATGCACTTCATGCCAAA